>VZTF01007688.1:2907849-2956928 GCA_013397755.1 Cnemophilus loriae | reverse complement strand
AAAAAAAAAAAAAAAGCAAGTATAATGCAGTGGAAAAAATACGTTTTACAGTATTCTCATCATCTTTTTTTTTAAAACCCTAAATAATTTTATTTTTCATGATGAAGAAGAAGAAGTGAGACGGACACTAGCCACAGTACCTCCTCTTTTTATCAGCTGGAGGTAGTTGCACCTTTTCCTCACAAGATGGCACAGTAACCATCGAGTTAAAGCATAATCTCACTTTGAACTATGATGTGTTGCAGAGAAAAAATAAGTATTTATGCAATGTCGTAAAACTTCAAAAGATTCTTATTTTGAACTGACCTGATATAAAATTATAAAAAAAAAAAAGACAGCAGTCTTTTATAGTAAGTATACATAAAGAAGCAGTGATCATACATAAAGCTGGCAGATGGAGAAAAGTTTTAACAGTTCATAAAAGTATCAAAAAATTACAAGCAAGTTGGAATCTATCAGTATTTGTGAGCTTTAGAATGAACAAAACCACTATGTATTGACAAGATTGAGACTAGCCCAGAATGCTGCATTCCTCCAGGAATTCTAAATCCTAATTAAAACCGCCTGCATGCAAATCTGTACCATGAGGTATTCAGCTCCATATGCTGCATCACATTTTGGACCTGTTAACAGCATCAGTTTAGCCCTCTGGAGGCTGCTACTTGCTATCCAATAATTTAAAATAGATTTTTAACTTGAAGTGCCAATATACAAAAAAACATTCTAAGAGGCTGGCTTTGCTTGGATTAAATGGTGAATGTGGCTGCGGACTATAAAAATCAGTAACAAGAAAAAAAGAAAATCCAGCTAATACTGATTGTTTATCTAAGGGGAGCAAAGGAAAGACGTGGGTGAAACTGTACCATTTATCAGCATCAGGCAGTAGCCACTTCTTTATCCCTCTGTCCTGCAATAACATCACTTGCTTACTCCTTTTTATAGTCACCAACTATTCCACTCATAATATTTTTTTTCTGGTGTGTCCATGTTCCCCCAGTTGCTGTGGGAGCCTTCACGCCTCCGCAGCTGCTTTGTTTTCCCCTGCAGCTCCCCGTGCAGCCCTAGACGCACATCCCCATGGATCCCTCTAATTCTGCTGCTGCAGTTCCCCAGCACAGAGGCACCGAGCCTCACAAATTCTCCTTTTCTACCCCTTGCCTGCCCTAAAGAGCAGCTTCTGCCATGGGCGGGGGGGGGGCTGCGCTGAGGTTACAACTGAGCATTTGGAGAGGCAGAGCTGGGAAAAGCTGTCAGCTGCCGTGTCTCAGTTTCCCTGCCAATAAGCCTGCAGTGGGAATGCACCCTGGCAAAACAGACACCCGAGGTTTACATCAGAAAAGTACAAAGTAATCATGGACTATAATAAATAAATTATGTATTAGCATTGCCTGAAACAAAGGATAAAAGAGAAACAATAAAAAAACCCCACAGAACAAATGGCTTGCCCCTCTTGTGCTTTCAGTATCAAAAATACATATTTTAATTTAGTCCAGCAGCACGTGACACAGCAGGCCATTTGTGTGTTGCAGCTGAAACCTTCTCCCCTGTCTTCGCACGGGGATTATGTGTCTGTGGGATTCCAGTATCATATTTCACAGAAACAGGGGAATTCTGCTGAAAGGCTCTATGAGGCCAAAGGATGCTCTCAGACTAAGACAGGTGAATGCTATTGTAGATAACTGCTTCTGTTCTTGCTTTTACCACAGAATTCTCATGCAATGCTAGGCTTTTCACAAAACATAACTTTCCACAGGTGTAGAACTGAGATATTCCTCACTTTAAAATGTCCCGCAAGCCACAGATGGCCAGTTTTTGCAGAAGTGCTGAGCATCAGCAGCTTCAGCTGAAATCAGTGAGAGCTGGACTTCGTATGGGAGAAATACCATGGAATCCTGTGCCCTCGGTCACCTGCACACTCAAGAAGTTCTTCCTCATTTCTGCCCATTGCCTCTTGTCCCACTGCTCGGCACTAGCGAGCAGAGCCTGGCTTCCTCCTCTTGACACTCTCCCTTCAGGTACTTCCATACATTGATAAATTCCCCTCAGTATATATAACAGGAAAACCAATGAAAAAATTAATAATGGAGCAGTTGGAACTGCTTGCATTAAATAATGCATAAAGACATATGTTGAATGTAAAGTGCCATATGAAGTACCACTCCACATGACTGAAAGAAGCAGAAAGCCCATGAAAACAAAAGTAACCATGTAATTAAAAATGTATTAGAGTTGATGCATATTATAATACTACATTACAATATATAGCCACAGAGGGCCTGCAATAAAATTGCTTAGACAATCTCAATTCTTGCATTTCCTAAATCTGAGCAGTTAACGTTATTACCCTGCCATCCTTTAACAGTTCTTTGAACACAATGTATACACACATAAAAATACCTCATAAATTTTAATAGCATTCCTGCTTCTTCTAGTGTGAAGAAGGTATAGAGATAAGTATTTTTCAGTATTTGTGGAAAACTGACTGTTCTTAGATAAAAATACAAATGCTTTGTGTACATAAACTTGACAATCTCACTGTTATCACCCTGATGAACCTAGACCATTAGCTCTGAAGATAACATTTTTTTCTACAAACCAATTCATGTTGGAGCTGAACGAGTTATTACAAGTCGCAAATATTCTTCTTATCAGTTCCCTCTTTGAAAAGCTATGAATTTTTACCAACAGAAAAATGGATTTAGTTCATTTTAACTAGATGTTCAATAGGCCAGCAAAACACATTTGTGTCAGGTGTATTTGCATGTGCTTGACACTCATAAGAGTTGAGTTAAACATTTCAATAGCAGGGCACGTATTGAAAAAACAGCTTTGGGCCTTTGCGTCTTAATCCTTCCACAGCCTTTCAGTACAGCATAATTGTGGTAAAATAATCTACATTTTCAGATACTTTAATAAGCCCTGGTTAGTGCACTAACAGGGAAAGTAGCTGTCATTGTAAACAGAACACAGAGAAACACGAAGATATTGCATTAACAAGGGAATATTTGCTTTACTGAGGCTATTGTAAAAACCCGTATATCCACATTTCATCTCTCCACAGCAACCTAGCTCCTGATCTAGGGAGTTTATGGTTCCAGGGGAAGCTCCTTCAGCTCAGTGATCTGATGGTGACACATCAGGATAAAACTCCACCAGGTCAGGGGCTGGGCAAAAGGAGTGTACCCCATTAAACTGCCTGACCTGCAGGTACACTGAGCTCAGTGTAATGGGAAAATTGCTTAGGTTTACATCCTCTGATGAATTTACCACTCCTTGGGCCGTACTTTACCTGAAATTAGGAGGGAACATCATATCACCATCTGTATCTATCCTATTTTAAAATAAACTAAGAGAGGTATTGCACCTGCATTTTCTGAAGCACCAAGCAAGCCTCCCAGCACAGCTTTCCTTAGCTTTTCAAGTCCCATAGGGCTTAGCCTGAACCAAGGCAGTGAGTGGGTCACGGAGAGGACAACTCCAGGTAGCAAAGCAAAATTGCAGGAAAGCAAGGGGTATGTGCAACAGATTTCTGCTATCTGTATAACTGCTTTTAGACCTAGGCATCTACAATTTTTTGTCGTAGTTGGGTACAGAAGCATTTTTCATATTTTAGCTTAAGTGTGGGAATCAACCAGCAACTTCCTTGATGGATGAAGACAGTGATTCTCTGTTGGGGCTATTGTCATTCAGGGATCTCCTTCCATAGTCATGTTGGAAGAATAGGAATATTTTTTATTTTTAAGTGATTTGAGCACTCATATTTTAAATAAGCCAGCTGGGCTTTTAGTCTGTGCAAACATAGCCTAGAGTTCATGCTTCGATTGTAGAATCACAGAATCATTAAGGTTGGGAAAGACCTCTGTGTTCATCAAGTCCAACCACTAAGCCAGCACTGCCAAGTCCACCACTAAAGCATATCCCCAGCTGTCACATTCACATGCCTTTGAACACTCCAAGGGATGGTGATTCCACCACTTCACTTGGCAGCCTTTTCCAATGCCTGACCACTCCTTCGGTGAAGGATTTTTTCCTAATACCTGATCTAAACCTCTCCTGGAGTAATTTGAGGCTATTTCATCCAGTTTTGTCACTTGTTACTGGGGAGAAAAGACTGACCTACTCCTCATTGCAACCTCATATATGTTAGCTGCAGAAAGTGATCAGACACTTGTTTTGTATCATGTTATGGTGTATATTTGGCAGGGTTAGTAATGTCTAAAAAGTTCTTTAGAGCTGAAAAATGCTGTAATACAAATTCATAATATGTGGCATAGAAGATTCTCTGGGCATGAGACAATGATTTAGATGGAAATGTACTACCAGTCCATGAAAATCAAAACTCTAGGTGTTTTAACCTGGAGAACCCCAAACTTCATTGCTTTTGAAAGTTATCTCCTGACTTTTCTGTTGGATACAACTATTGTGTGTCACCATTGTGTCTGCCTATCTTTCTGCTGAATTCTACAGTATTTTGCACTTTTCTTGATTGTTTTTGGTGGGTTTGCAGTTGCAAAGAGCAGAGGAACGCAAAGGAGAAGGTTGAATACTTTAGAAATTAGTAATGTTATCTCTGAGGAAATAAAAAATTTCTTTCTGGCAGACTGACCTTATCAATGTTCAAGGCCATCCCTCTTTGTGATAACACTAGCTTAATTAAAAGGTTAAATCCCTCCTGAGCTGAATAAAAATTCCTATTTGAAAAAGTCTAGATAATGTAACAACTTTTTAAAATTTCTTTATGTTTTTGGCTGAAAAACGAGTAAATTTCTTGTATAAAATAACATGAAGAAAATTAAGTCTAAATTCCTTTGGTCCTAACAACCAGCGTTCAGGAAGGCTGGATAAATGGCTGTCAGCTGAATGACAATGTCATGGTACATTTTCTGCGTTCTTAATTATTAGAAAATCAGGACAAAGCAAAACCCAACCAGGTTAAAATTAGATTCAGCCCAGATCATAAGGCAATCATGAGGCACTCTTAACTTTGAAATGAAAGACATTATCTTAAAATGACACCCAAAACAAAACTCAGACAATCCCAAGTAAATAGCTTGGTCTAGACACAGCAGTTTTATTATTAGCCAGAGAGGGTTTTTTAAGTCCTGATCCAACAAATGGATTGATTGATTACATAAATAAATATTTTCCAGAACTTTATATGTGCAGTGGGCCAGATCTGCAACATCCATCTGGAAATATAGTCTATTTAAAGATATTAATTTTCCATCTTTTTTAGTGCTTGGCTAAGTTCTAAATGGATCGCCAAAGACCCATATCTCTGTTTTCTGATGAAGTAACAATCTAAACTCCCCAAAATAGAAGTTTTCTTGTAAAAATTACATCATTTTTCTCTGCATAAACCACCTCTACAAGAAAAGACCAGTCACTCTGCATTTTCTGTCAATCCTCTGCTACTCAGCTGATAATACCAACACGGACAACAATTTGTTGAGTCTGGAGCTGTGATTTTCTGTTGAGGAAGAGAAATGCTTCCTGGGAACCAAACTGAGAGCTACAGCTCATTTTTATCTTGACAATGAGAAAGCAAGCATGACTTTCACTTGTTGTTGACCTTTGTTGCAGTTGGATCACAGATCTAAAAGTCAGCGCTATATATATAAAACATTATTCACATAAACTATCATGTATAGAGTGGGAAAAACACATTTTACTATTTATAAAACAACTCTGCATGAGCGAAGCTCTGGCAACATTAATCACAATTGTGTGAATGCCTATCCACAGCATGGAAAATGTACCACTTTGAGTGATTAATCTCATCTCTGCTGCTCCGGAAGGGGTGGGCTGCCCTTTAACGGAGCTTGAAACTAACTACACAAAAGCTGAGATACTGGCACTGGTGAACCTCACTCAAAAGCTCCTCTGGCTCTCAGACTGGGAGCTCAGCAGTGGATGTGTGCTTTCCCTTGGGAGGTGTGTTTAGTTTTTGGTGTAGTGACTTTGTCCTAAATTCTACCTGATTAAACCAAAGTGAAAACTGCCTGTGTGGGAATTGCCACAACTTGTGAACATACAGCTAGATTAGACATTTAGATTACATATTGGGAAGAAATTCTGAACTGGGAATGTTGTGAGACACACAAGTCGCCCAGAGAAGCTGTGGATGCCCCGTCTTTGGAAGTATTCGGGGCCAGATTGGATGGGGCTCTGATCACCCTGGTCTAGTGCAAGATGCCTCTGCCCCTGGCAGGGGGTTTGGAACAAGATGATCTTCTGTGTCCCTCCCAACCCAACCATTCTCTGATTCTATGATTCCAGCATTCTACAATTACTTTAGAAATTTTCTTTTTGAAACCAAAATATAACAATAATTTTCTTCAACATCCTCGAATTAGTTTTACGTGCTGAAAAAACATGATAATCCCTTTCAATACAAGCCATTCTATGATTCTATCTGTAATTTTGCAAGCTGAACACAGCAATTAGAAAAATCCCAGTTGCCAGTAGTATTTTGGCCCTATCCATGTCCATGTTCTCAGAGATATTTTTCAGCTTTATTAGCTTATTAAATTACGTCCCTATTAGCTTTTCTAATCACCAAAGAAATGATTACATGTTTCAGCAGAAAATGTTTTGAAGACTTTCTTTCACAAGTGATTAACTAGTTTTATAAGATGCACATTAGTTGTCTGAAAAAATGTAGGATGATATCTCACCTTTCTACTGACTGTCCTCATATTTTAAAAAATACTCTTAGAATAGTGAAATAGCTAGGAGTATAAGATCTTAACACTTTGTCTTCCTGAACTTTCAAACTAATAAGTGTCATGGAACCACTGTGAAAATGTTTCCTTCATTTCTTATTATACTATATTTACAAAGCAATTCAGTGAAAAATTATGTCTTAAAAAACTTGATGAATAAGACTCTGTGAAATACATTACATTTGCAGGACAGAGTCTATTCTCAAAGCTTCTGAACTGCTCTGTTGGAGTCAATGTTTTCCAAGTGAAGATTATTCTATCGTTGTACCAAAATTTCAAAGTGTTTCAGTTATTATGCTAATCACATGAAAATTAGCAGTTCTCGAGTCCCTCCCACCACAGTCATTTTCTCACATCAGTGCAGCTCATTTGCAAGTGTTCAGCTCTCACCTGGAAATAGGTCAGATGTCTGCATTTCCCAACACCCTCGCATCCCTTCCAACAACTCCCTGCATGCTCTCAGAGTTGACCTGCTTGTAAAATAATCTGAACACCTGCACTTCAGCTGTACATTGCAAAGCTATACTAGCTAGCCTCATATGCATAAGTGGCTACTCAGGTATTCTGGACCCATTCTGTTCCTTGTTCCAGCTTTGGAATGCTTCAGATTTTCGGTAGTACTTTTTTATAAAAAGCACGGACTTGGAACAGACTATAAATGGCACATATTTGCAGTTCTACACAAAAAATCTGGAGCCTCTTTTCTGTATCCTATAAATCTGAAATTGCAAAAGGTGCCATTGCCATGTTTCTTCTTTGAATTTATTTTAAAATATACCAGAGAAAAAAAGGGTAGCCATTTCCGTCAAAACATGAATTCTTAAAGTGACTCTATATATGACATTTCTATCCTGTCATGTACTTGCTTGGTTTTATATGTTTGCTATTTTTTCCTGGGATATATCAGAAATCAGTATTTGGTCCTCATTAGCAGGATGTGGAATATATATCACTTGTTATCAGGAAAAAAGTGATGCAGAAAAGTCCCAAAAGAGCATAAAAAGGATAAGAAACAAAAGATATCCCAAGTGGAATTAATGCTAATATCTGTATTTATTTATACCACTACCCACAGTGGCTCCACATTAAATACTACTATTTCAAAAACTGTTTAAGCTGATTTCAAAATGAATTAAATTAATAATTTCCTTGAAAAAACAAACTAAGGGAATTTGACATCTCATTGAATTGCTTTACTTTAACTGGAGTGTCAGTTTTTAAAATATTAAGATACATAAAATTCAAAACAAAATTAAAAGGAAGATTTAAAATACATTAATTTGCTTGCAAGAGTGATTTTAAATATTTTTAAGACCATTAATGAAGATGGATACATTTCTATGAAACATTTCCAAAAGGAAAAAGACTTTATCACAAACTAAGGTAGTTTTAACTACCTTAGAGTTACATAAAATCATATAAACAGCCACCATATATATATTTACAGAAATTTCATTTTCTCTTTACATCCTGTCCTCAAAAAAGAGCTTGTTTTATAAATATTTTCACCTAAAATCCCTTTAAGGTACTTATTTTAGATTTCTGTATATTAAAATGATAGAAAAAGAAGACTTAGGAAAGAGACGAATACTATTCATTAGACCTGAAGTTCAAGAAGGGATAACAATGTAATTTATTAGAGCTTTAGTATAGCTGAAAAAAAGCGGGCAAATATTTAGGCATACAGCTTACGAAATTAATTTTTTTTCTATCTTTAGACATTCCTAATCTGTAATTTAAGTCTCAAAGAGAAAATTATAAATAAAGCAAAACAAAATAAAATAAGGAGTTCAGAGATGATGTTAAAACTCACATTTCCCTTGGGGATAAGGGAATTCATAGATATCCTAAAAAAGGAATTGCCTATTGCAGAGTTCCTTGAACATCTCTCTGATATCTTATGCCATCCCTTATATTTCTGAGTTTCAAAAGAATTTTTAAGAGGGGCTAAATTATTTCTAAGTTAGTTAAGCCACTACAATGCATGAATGCAATTCATTAAGTGTAGAAATTCAGCACACACATCAAATCCCAAGAATCACTCTTTCTCTTTTGCCTTAACACTTCCAGTGAAATGTACTTCACAAAATTTGACAAGTCTAAGGTGAGATGCACAGGCTTAATAGTCAAGGGTTTGCATTCATCCTTTTGTGCAGGATGCTTCGCAAAGCCATTATAATGACCATTAATTTCAATAACATAAAAAATGCAGTGAATCCCATTCCCTCTTCCTTATAAATGGCTGTTTTAGCTGAGGCCTAATAACAGAAGTGGCAAGCTGAATATCGATGGCAGATCTTTTCCTCCGGATATGCAGAAACCACGGAATGCTGAACTTTCTGCTCCTGCGGAAATTATGTTCTTAATTTCCCAAGGTTCATTAGAAAATCCCCAGACAGTGCTGTGTCCAGCCAGCATTCCCGTTTGCCATCAGCATCGTTCGAATGAACGATCACTGGTAATGGAGGGAGGTTTTCTGTGCTCCCAGCCCTCCTAACAAGCCTCACAGATGAGTTATGCTGCTTTCAGCCCTGCTCCAGCCCTGCAGCAACACCTGAGATATCTCCAAGAGATGCAAAGATCCCTAGGGAGAAGCAGACCTAGACAGGGAGGGGGGATGGGAGACTCTTCTCCAATACCCCAAGTAAAGGAGGGAGTGAGGTTTGAACATTCTTAAATTCTGCATTGGCGGTACAGACTACCTGAAGAGTTGGGGTAGACGATCATCAGACAGCGAAATAACCCGCAAAGTTCACGAACACATTTATAGCCAAAGACATTTCAGAAATTTTTAAAAAATCACACTCAAGTACTTTTTATTCAATATGATCTTTCATAAACAATGTATGATTTGGTGAGTAGAGGGAGAAATTTGCAGCTCTTGGGAATACCAACACATATAATAGCAGAGCAAGAGGAAAGCCAGGGCTTGTAGGCTTGAAATAGGATTGAAATATGACATCAATCTATGCTGACACAGGAACAAAAGGAAATTAAAGTAGCAATACTGAAAATGCTTTTGCCAATGGTATGAAGTGGGGAAATAATATAAAAAATTACCATTGATGGAAACAGACTTGGTCTGAGGGCTCCATTATCAGTGTGCATAATGCTGCCAAACCCAGAAGAGTGAGAGTCTCTCTCTTTACAGAAATGCTAGGGTTCTGACATACAGAAAAGGTTTACAACAGAACTGTTGTTAGGGTGTACATGCACACAAATATATGTGAAAATTTCTTTAAATTTTTAATGAAGTTGTCAGTCTCAGCTTGTACTGAAACACCTGTATGGACATCAGTATTAAACTGCATTAAAAAGGCTTTAAAGGGATATTAGTAAATTTATCTTAGTGAAAATGAAATGAAAAGTCACTGAGAATGTCAGATGTAATTTTTCTGTCTTTCTGGATACTTTATAATTTCTTAGGCAGAGGGAAGACTACACTGTCATAGGAAAAATGGTTTCACTAAGACATTTAAAGTGTGCTCTGTAATGAAGGAAAATGCTGTTATTGCAGAACTTAAAGCACAGAACATCTGGTTTATTCAAAAGATTCCTATTAGCTGAGTGAGATCATAATGACCAACTGCACTAACTTTATTCATATAGAAAAATATTTCACTTCACAGTGACAAGGCCCCATACTAGTTTGGTAGTGATGTTGAGAATTAACAAAAGCATAAAATGATGATTTTGTAACCAAATTACTTTATAATAAGATACTGTGAACAGGATCTACTTCTTTTTTACTTTATATCTGTGACAGGTTTAAACCCACACCTGTAATCCCAATGCACATTTGTGTTGCAGGGGTATTTATTCAGTACACCAATATACAAACAGGTTTGACAGATTTGTAGATATCAACAGCAGCAGTAGGATAAGCATCCTTCTTATGGCAACTAAATTGCTTGGCAGGAAAACCAGCCTCACCAAATTAAATGCTTTTAAGAGAAATTATTTCTGTAAATGTGCAATAGTCATGGCTCCTCTGTTTATTTTTTTCCAGTACGGGAAAAACTGCTATTATTTAGGGGTCAGTCTGGATGAATCAACAGTATTTACACACTTTCCACCTCACATTCTCACATACTGATGAGACCAATGATGTTCGCAAACCCGGGAACATGCATGGAGAAGTTGTTTTCCATAACTTTATTTTATCATTTAGTTTTCTATATTTCAAATTTATTTATCCCTTAAGCTAAGAAAATTCCAAAACATGAAACAGAAACTGAAGCCTTCAATCTAAAACTAAAGCTTTTGGAGGAAACAAAATAAGACTACTATGAGACCCCATTGTTCTCTAATATCCTTCAGTTCTCCTCATTACCTCTGGATAACAAGCTATTTTCCGGTATCTCCTGCAAGCTGAAAAGTCTTGCTAATGCTCAGCAAATTAAAAGAAAAGTCCAAAGCTGCAGCCCCTAGAAAGTGCCATGAAGTGCCCACAGCCATTTCCCAGGCAATACTAGGTTAGCTTTAAATTTCAAGTTACTGCAATTGTTATTATCAAAAAAATCTACGGCAATGCAAGGATTTGAAACTAAGTCTCCAAATCATACATTAAAGCTTATTCACAGAAAATTCTCCACTCAAGCTCATGGGAGGAGAGAAATAAGGCCTCTAGCAGTCAAAACCCTAATGCCATGCACAGGATCCAGAACCAAGTGGTCGAAAACACGAATGTAGTCAAACTCTTTTTAAAGACGTAAAAGGAAGCAATAAAACAAAAAGAAGGTACCGCGTGGAAACGTTCTTGAAATTTTAGGCCCGTCTACACCAGTAGATACAACAGAACAGCATCTTTGCCTGCAAACTCGAGTCCACCCACCACACAACTTTGTAGTTTATCCAACAGGGAACTGGCAAGGTGCTATTAAAAAGAAAAATCCATCACCATCTGCACAGAAAGTGAAGCTGGCGTTTTAAGTTCTGATCAATGCATTTCCTTTTCTTCAAAGTTCTATTTACACTTGCATTTGACAGGAGTCTTACTGGGGATGTAATCACGGGCACTACACTGTAATTTGGAACGAGAACAAGGACATTACTAGTAAAAGGAACATGGGTGGGTTGCAGTTTACTTAATATAAAATTCTAGAAAAAGGACTCTAAGAAACTGCATTTAAAGCCTAAAGAAATAATCCAAGTCCACAATGATGCATTTTTTATGGTAATACCTACTATTTTGCTATGGGCAACAGAAACCATAGCTTCATTATTAAAAAATCACCAGGTAAAAGAAAACTTAGAGAAATAACCAGCACAACTTTTTGCACATAATTTTCCTCATTTCAAAGGAACTGTGTGTGCTGAGAGGGGTGCCTCAAAAATTGACTTGTATTTCATGGGCTGCAACTGTTTAGAACCACAAAGACCAGTGGAATTGGAAAAAAGAGATATGGGAAGGGTTAAGGAGCATTTTTCGCAGTCATATTGGATTGCTAAGACATGCTGAGTAACGGGAAAAAGAAGTCTTCCTTGGACTTGGGGCATGCAGGACGGCATCTCACTGAGCGTTTTGAGCAGCTACTTTTGTCCATGGTGTGATGTTCTTGCACCTGCAGGCTACAAGTTTCGCCACTCCCCTGCAAGCACAAAGTGAGTAGAAGACATCTACCAGCTGTTTCAAGATCTGAGAACCTAACGCTATGAATCTGGCAGTCAAGCATACCACTAGGATGTTAGCAGAAACCTTAGATGTGTATAGGCGGAAAGCAGAGGTTTTCCACAAGCCAGCCATAGGGCTTCAGATGGAAAATTGTGTTGCTCAACGTTTACAAGATTGGTCTTTAAAAACTGTATGAAAACAACTGTGAAAAAAAAAAAAAAGTATTTTGGCTGTATATAAATGTGTGAAGGAAGGATTGTTTGACTCATGAGTTTTCAAAAAAATCATTTATTTTCTGGATGTTACTGGTCTGAAGTCAGGTGAAACCTATTGGTCTTGATTTCTTAAATGCATGTGAAAAGAAAGGAGGAAGAAAGAAAGACAAGTGATAACAAAACTTGCATTAACTTGAGCCTGTTTCTCATTTACACCCAGGCTGTTATATACCATGTTAGCTGCACAAGGAGATTTTTAGCTGGGGGCAAATGTGTAGTTTTCACCCAACTTAGCAACCCTTTGTGGTGACAAAGGCAAGTTTAACAGTCTTAATGCAAACAGGAATGAGGTCAAGTATGAAATATATAAGATGGAAGCTTTGTTGTCTGTGGAAGTTTTCTAACGCACTTCCTGCAAAGTAAAGAACAAAATCAATTTTTTTTAATTCTTTGTTTCTCGCAGACAATTTTGCAAGGTACAAGAAGCATTACACTGCTAGCAAGCCTCCTTATACTTTACTGGATGTAAAAGCCATTCTGGAAATCATCTGGAAATAACCTAATTTTATAATCTGAACAGTAGCAGCATCTTCTCAAAGCTACTTGAAGAACCTCAACAAGACCCGGTATTTTCTTTCCAAAATTGTCAGTAACAGTATGGGGTTTGAATCACGGGAACACCAGTAATGTTTAGAAATGCAAGACTGAGACAATAGTAGATGACAGCCTTTGGCTGTGATTTTGATGAAATTCCTATGAACTGTTGTAGCTCCAATCACTGAGCCTCAGACCAACAGCTACTGCAGGGTGAACCCAGTTCTGTCAGCTCCTATGAAATTTGCTGTAGCTGAAAGCATGGCTAAGGGATTCAGGTTATTATTAATAAATTCAAAATTAATGAATTAAATAGAAAAATAGTCTTTTTAATAGAAATACTTTAATATAATAATTTAATAATACTTTAAATAGAAAAGTAGTCTTTTCACTAATCTAGCTAAAAGGACTTTATTTTAGAGGTCGGTTGTATCAGCCTCTTTTGTAAGAAAAAATAAACATGTGGTAACCTTGTTCATGTGGCCCATGTTCATGGCCCATGTTCACCGGCAAGGCAGAAGTTAGTAAAAAAAGGACTGTTTTCTGAAAATGGGAATCTTAGCTTTACTCACGTGCCTATAGTGTCACTTCATAAATTTAAGTTTTTTACAACTAAAAATAAAATTGTCCCATTTATTATTGTGACATTATCTTCAAAACGTGAATTCAAAATGTGCAGAGAATGAAGTTTCTTTTTTCCCCTGAATCTATTTTTTTTTAATTTTAATTTTTTTTCTTTAGATTCAACATACAATTCTTGCTGCTTAGTTAGAAATTCTCTAGACATCACTCAGCAGTTCAGAATGGAATGAATGAGGGAAATTAAAAACTTTTCACTGAATAAAGGTTGAAAAAAAATTATCCTGAAGCATGTTTTACAATATTGAAACATTAGAATACTATTAAATAGAAAATATAGTAGCACATTAAAAATGTTAGGAGAACTAAATAAATAACAATAAGAAACTACAGTACAGAAAATAATGTAATCATGTCTCAAGGGAAAAGGTAATTAAAATGGGTATGTTCTTATGAAATGCTCTAGTCTCAAATAAATTGTATTTTAAAAGAAAAGGGAATAGTCACACAGATCTAAGACAGACTGTATTAGGAAAACAAAGCTTTTACTGCTCAGCATTGATACAATATTTAGAAACACATACTTACATTTGCACTGCCAGTTGCAAGAAAATGGTACTTGCTTCTAAGCTACTTGTTCTTACTTGATCTAGTTTTCTAAACTCTGGTAAATCTGATCATTTTAACTCAGCCTATGATCATTAGTAAACCCAGGACCTCATTTTTATAATGATGTACTGATGGAGGTGAACTGATCCTCTTTCAAATCAAAAGAAAATTAAGCACTTCTGAAATGACCTAAAATTTATTCACGTCAGTGAAAGGACTTTATTTCTTCAGACTTTTACCCAGGCTTCATGTCTAATTTGAAAAAATGGTAAGCAAACAACAAATACAGCTACTGGACTCACTGCACTGAAGTGCTAAAATGTAGCACAGAGATACTTTAAGTACCTTTTTTTTGCCTTTTCAGTAATGATGCTTGAGAAATGCAGCTGACAGGGGCTCAAAAGCACTAATCTTCAGAAATGTCTTGTAAAACCCCTACATGGGTACAACCTGGATTCAGCTGGTGAAAGCTCTGGGCACATGTCCCAGTTTTTCAACATTGCTCCCTACAGACAAGTCCCTCAACTACCCAGTCCTTATCTCCAAAGTCTTTATTGATCCAGATTCAGTACAACAAGAAAACAGCATAAACTCCTAAGACATTGGCGATGGACAAAAAACCCAAGGCACTCTTAACACAATAGATTTGTCCCTCACAAGAGGAAAACCAATTTGTCCAATCACAGAGTTATAGAATCACAGAATGGGCTTGGTTGGAAAGGACTCCAAAGATCATCCAGCTCCAACTCTCCTGCCATGGGCAGAAACACTCACCACTAGACCAGGTTGCTCAGAGCTTCATCCAGCCCAGCCTTAAACACCTGCAGGGACGGAGTCTCCGCGCCTTCTCTTAGCCACCTATTGAAGTGCCTTGCCACACTCACAGGAAAGAACTTCCTCCTTATATCTACTGTAAACCTACTCTTTTTTAGTTTTAATCCATTCCCCCTTGTCCTGTCACTACATGTTCTTGCCAAAAGTCCCTCTTCAGCTTTCTTGTAGGCTCTCTTCTGGTACTGGAAGGATGCAGAGCCTTCTCTTTTCCAGGCTGAACAAATCCAACTCTCTTAGCGTTTCCTCATAGGAGAGGTGCTCCATCCCTCTAATCAACTTGGTGGCCCTCCTTTGGACTTAGTCCAACAGGTCCATGTCCTTCCTATGCTGGGGACCCCAGAGCTGGATGCAGCATTGCAGGTGGGGTCTCACCAGAGCAGAGCAGAGGGGCAGAATTCCCTCGATCGCCCTGCTGGCCACGCTGCTTTGGATGCAGCCCAGGACACGTTTGGCTTTTGGGGCTGTGAGTGCACATGGCTGGGTCACGTCCAGCCTCTCACCCACCATCATCCCCAAGGCCTTCTCACAGGGCTTCTCTGGATCTGTTCATCCTCCAGCCTTGATTGATATCAGGGACTGCCCTGACCCAGATGCAGAACCTTGCACCTGATCTTGTTAAATCTCATGAGACTCCCATGGGCCACTTCTAGAGCTTGTTCAGGTCCCTCTGGATGGCATCCCATCCATCAGGTGTGTCAACAGCACCGCTTAGCTTGGTGTCACCTGCAAATTTGCTGAGAGTGCACTCAATCCCTCTGGCTTTCTTGAATGAAGGAGGCTGGAAAGACATGCAACTAATTCCTGTTAAATCTAGGATCTGTTTCAAACGAACCTACATGTAGTACTTTCCTAGTAAAGACACATAATCCAGAAAACTGAAACAAACATATTTACATTGTATAAAAAGCCACATACATTATTTTCTTTGAAGGAAGTAAAGAAAGAACCACATGTTCAGTAGCCCCTAAGAAAAAGGGAAAAGCCATAATTATATATATACATATATACATATATACATATATATATATATATATATATATATATTACAAAGTTAGGTGAAAGAAGTAATCAAACACTGGAACAGGCTGGTCAGAGAGGTGGTGGATGCCCCAACCCAGGAAACATTCAAGGTCAGGTTTGAATGGGACTGAGCAACCTCATGTAGTGTAAAATGTTCCTGTTCATTGCAGGGAGCTGGACTATATGACCTTTAAAGGTCCCTTCCAACCCAAAATATTCCATGTTTCTATTCTAGGAGGTAATTTTTAATCTTTGGAGTTCTTTGAGAATGTTCTAGAGTTTACCTTTAATTAAAAGAGGGCACTTTTCTACTTCATTCTACATAAATTATTCACATGAGCTCTGTGTCTCAGTGATAGCACATTAACAGCTCTGTTATTTTATATAATTGCTGTACACAGGTAATCAGAATACATTATGTTGCAGAGATAATTATGGCAGTGTTTTCTGTTGTTACGAGATGCTGGGAGCCTCAGCAGAGTGTTTTTGTGACATGCTGCATTTCATATGGATGGGGAGGAAATTGTCAAGAATTTCCCACAGCTCTGTATTTTTCAACAAATCTATTACTCCAGCAAAGAGATTAGTGACAGAATCTTTCTTTTCCAGTGGATAAGTCATGTTACCAAAATCTATTGTATTTAGTAAAATGTTTCCTTATTTTGTGGGTTCAAGCGACACTGCAAACATATTTTGTAGCCCCTGTGTTATTACTTTAAGGAGTAATTCACACAAGAGTCCCTTTATCAGTGTATACACACATGTACTGTTGTCATAAACCAAAGCAGTACAGGGAAAATCTGAATTCACGGATTTTATCCTGAGTAACACAGATTTCCCTATTCACATACTTGTATGTATGCAGATGATTTGGTGTTCTTTTCCCTTCCTAGAGACAAAATTTTATAATAAATAGTTATCTGCCCAAGAATGGAAGGAGCTCAACTAGCTCCAGTTTTCCTTTCATTTGAAAAGTTCAGATAGCAAAAATCTATCAGCACTCCATGCTGACATCATGCTAGCAGGTACCACATCACCCTAATTCATACAGCTTTTCCTCACTCGTTTCTTCTGCAGTGCCAGCTTGTTCCTGTGAAGTGGAAACTGTTTTCACCAAATGCAATTAACAGGAAATGAAACCTGATATGTGAATTTGACACCAGTTTACAACAGCCTGCAACTAAAGGATGAGTTTCACCCGTCTATTGTGATATATTGTATTGCTTTAAAGTTACGTCAAGAATTTACTGGAAAAGGCCGATGAGAAAGATCTCACAGGTCTGGTATTCTATCTTCTTAGCAGTGAAAGCTGGTTTTAATACATCCAGTACTTTAATGTATCAAAAATTGTTCTTTTCCAGACATCCATGTATTAATATGCATACATTAAATGCTTTCAGTTTAGCAGGCAGTGGCTTAGAATCTATTAAATGGGCAAATAATACAGAAAACGGTGCTTAAAACACACAATTATATTAAATGTATTTTTAATTATCTGTTTCCATTTATGGTGAGCGAATCTCATTATAATTACAGTAGCTTTGGGGATTGATTGGCTTTGCTTTGGAAATCTATCAGAAGGTTTCCTAGAGCTGAAATATCAAAATCCCCAGGCAGCAGTTTACAAAGTATGTAGGGATCTCATATCTGCCTGAGTTTTAGGCACTTCCCTTGCAAAGCATGACTGCACTCATACTTTAAGAGGAAAAATGACCATCAAAAATAGAAAAAAACCACCTTCATATTTTATGTATTAAATACTTTCAATGTAAGTTGCTTGATTTATTTTGTCATGACCCAACACTATATAAGCATTTTCTGGTGGTTACAGATTTATCTATAAACTTTTGTGCTCATTAGATATCCTATATTTTCCACTAGCTTTGATGTTCAGCATCAGATGCAGAAACTCATCCTATTCTGATAATATCTGTGGTTTATTTCATTTATTTTCAAAGGCTGGGAATCAAAAATTAACATTTATTACTTCAGGAGGAAATGGAAGGGTAATAACGATGATGAGGATAGATTTCTTATTGATTCAGTGACTGAAAATTCAAGAAAGTTTTGCATGTTATAGATTTGTGACCTTGAAAGTCACAACTTGAAGCCACTACATTTGTTCTGGTTCACCACATGCACTTGATCTGTTGAAGCACTGACTCACGACATTAAGATGTGATGAGTATATAAAGACAATTTGCTATGGAATTAGGAAGGCTACAGAAGTTATAAAGAAGACTAATTTATGGCTGAGATAACTGGACTACGGCTGGAAGCCTTCCTACATCATTACCATTGTAGCAAGACTACAAGAATATATTAAAAAGAGTTGGTAGTGATAAAAAAGCCAGACAATAAATTGACAGGTTTTCCTTTTCATTTCAACAAAATCGCTTTGGGAAAAAAAAAAAAATAAACTTGACAAACTGTGTTTTACTGAATGCTCTCACCTCCCTTCACATTATAAGCCATAGTGATCAAGTGAGTGCATTTTTACTTTAGCTCTTTTCACGCATTTCTTTCCTAAGAAAGGATCATCAGATCAAATATGAGATAACTCTTACTAAGTAATGACAGTATCCATTTTTATGTAAATCTCAAAAATAGCCAAGTGTGACTATGACATTGTTTCAATATACTGATGTCTGCAAGTTAATTAACATATAAAGACTTGATATTACTACTAGGCATTTAAATCTTATCTCGGTAAATAACATGAACCAATTTTGTTATTTTAGCAGTGTATTCCAGACTCAGTTCCATTTGGCTTTTTTAGACTTAATCACAATGGTTTGCTACAGCACTTTTTGCATATTAAATATTGTGATTTTTCAACAGAGTACACGGATTATTTCTGTGTATCTTATTACAAAAATGGAAAAGCATTTTTTTTAAAGTTAACTTTACTGGTTTTACACTTCTACTCCTTTTATATCTGCGGCCTCAACGTAAGAAGGACGTGGACCTCTTGGGGTAAATCATAAAGATGCTCAAAGAGCTGGAGCACCTCTGCTCTGAAGACAGGCTGAGAGAGCAGGGGCTGTTCACTACAGAGAAAGGAAGGCCTGAGAGACCTTACTGTAGCCTTTGAAAGGAGCTTATAAGGAAATTGGGACAAACGTTTTAGTAGGGCTTCTAGCAATATAAGGGGTAATGGCTTGAAATTAGGGAAGTGTGGATTCAGACTGGATACAAGGAGGAATTTTTTTATGATGAGAGTGGTGAAACATTGGCACAGGTTGCCCAAAGAAGTGGTGGGTGCTCCATCCCTGAAAATATTCAAGGTCAGATTGGATGGGACTCTGAGCAACCTGATCTAGTTGAAGATTTCCCTGCTAATTGCAGGAGAGTTGGAATACATGTCCTTTGAAAGTCCCTTCAAACCCAAACCATTCTATGAGTCTACAATTCTATGAATTCCTCTATGATTCCATGTGATGAGGTCTTCAATTTGTGCAGAACTGAGGTTAGACTGTTCCAAGGAACTTGAGTGAATTAGTCATATGTGTTAAATAACTATTATAACAAATCCTTGCACGTTTAATCCTAAAGGGTCATCGTGGTAGTGCAAAACATGGCTATTCATATCTTCACAGCCACTTCAGGGGCACAACTCAATGCGTTACTACAACAATTTGCTTTTACACATCTGAGTAATAACTGCATTATTTCAGGGTTATCAATACATTGGGGTAATTGCACTGCAGGGCCATAATATGAGCTAGAAAATAATCACCAGCAGGAAATTTAGCCAGAACTTTGCAATGCTAGCATTTCTTTGTTAGAGGAGACAAGACAGCATAGTGTGTAAGAATCCATTAGATTTCTCCAGCTTCATGGAAGAGCGCTGAGGATGCATTCTGGGGGACAAACTCTAACCATTCCTCTTGACTTTGCAGCACAATGGCATGTAGGATTTATGGCCTGCTAAAGCGATGGGGGAAAGCTCTGGCTCTTTGGATGACCTGCTGACACCTTGGGGGTGCCCTCATGCCCCCAGTGCCCTCCTGTTCTCCATCCCATTCCCCAAAGGCAGCAGGGAGATGTTCTGTATCATGCTCCCCATGTCCTGTAGACTCAGAAATGCTGTCCCTGACAGTGGGGAAGTGTTACACAAGAGTCCATAGAGTGCTGTGAAGCTTTTTGAGAAACTTTTGAGGGCAGTCCATGTGCTGTAAAGTATGGGATGCTGTGCACCTGGAGATAGAGCATCACCATGTATATATTATCCATAGAGCACAGTTAATATTAGAGTGGGGAGAGAGTAAGAGCTATTTGGGTGGAAAAGCTGTGACACAGAGATGTGGTGGAGGGGTCAGGTTTGCTCCCTGTACCACAGCGTCATGTACCACATGCAGGACTCTATCTTTCCATGTAGCTTGGAGTCTGGCATAATTTGGGGTATAAAGGCACTATGGCCAGTACAAAAAATAAATGGCAATTTATGAGGATAAGCTGCCAACTAGAATTTGAAAATGCACAGGTTTAAAACAAAAAAATCAGGATTTCTCAACTGATTATTAAATTGATTGGCTTAACTAGGCTATTAATCTACCAGCTGCAAAGCTTTTCAAGGTTTTTCGGCAATGCCTGATCTAATCTATCTCACTTTTCCTGCAAATGTGACATGACTATACTCACTGGATGAATAGTTACTGGTTCACTCATTTCTGTCTCTTGAAGACTACTTGAGTTCACTCCTCTAGTAAATCGAAACCAATACGGACAGATCCTTATAAAGTATAAGCAGAGAGTGACAAAAAGACCTCATCAACACTGTATAAAAATAAACTAGCTACCAATTCTTTCCATGAAAGCTAAAGATGTAACAAAAAAGTTTGAATATCCAAAGTTATTCAAGGTAAAACTCTTCCTTTAAGTTTGATTCAGACTGTTGTGTTTGGGTTCGGTTCAGATTTGTGTGAAATTATGTACCTATGAGCCACAATGCCTTGGCAGTAAAATGAAATTAAGTGTCCATCTGCCTTAGCTTGGGCTCTTATTTCTTGCTAATAAAACTCCTCTCAGCAGAAAGCTGATAATTCTCATTTGCCTACAGTTGCTTTCTGACAGATGCACACAATTTTTGAGCTCTGCTGGTCACCTTCAAGTCCTTCCCAAATCAAACCAACCGTAAATGAAGCTGTAAGTGTATGTACAGAGAAACAGTAAATGTGTTACACTTCAGGTGGAAAAAATAAAGGTTTTTCTGAGATTACAGTGATGATTACAACACCTTTTCTTTATACCATGAGCACAATGGGCAGATTGTGCATGACAAGTGAGAGGCAAAGTGTGTAAAAGAGAAGAGAAAGTAGCATGAAAAGCCTCTTGTAATCACATCATGATGCTATATTGGAATCTGAAACTATGAAAGAGGCCATGCCTATCGGCACCTTCCAAAATTAGTTTCCATTGCCTCAGCAGCTCAGGTCTGTCCTGGGTGCTGTCCTGTCCCACTCCTTCATGGAGAAACAGGTCTGAGGCAGCATATGCATCTCCCACAGGCAGCAACCTCCCCTGGGATCTTGAAATCCTCTGTCTCCACCATGGCAGCAAACTGCTAAGAAATTCTGCCTTTAAAACAGGCAACAACACATGCACGGAACGCTATTTTTAAAACCATGCCAATTAAAGGCCTAAAATAGAAAAGATGATGATGATTTTAAACCTCAACAAAACGAATCAAGCACATCATAAACTGCAGATGCTAAAATACATAAATTATAGTGGAAGGTATCTACACTCCTCTCTGTTAAGAAGGCAGGATGCATAGCCTACACAGTGAATAAAATATGCTAAAGCATTTCATTCATACAGGATAGAAGACTGCCACAGAGCATAAGTTTTAGGTATCTAAACAAATAAAATCTTTTAAAGTATTATTTCTTTATAAAGCCTGATCCAGGGAAAACCATATTTTAAAATACAATTGTAGACAACCAGTATTCAATTTCTTTCAAGGTTATATGAGGCAAGTCAGCTACAATGGAAATTTCACGAGAGCAAAATGTTTTGTTGTGGTTTAACCCCAGCCAGCAACTAAGCCCCACAGAACCACTTGATCACCCCCACCCCAGCGGAATAGGTGAGAGAATAGGAAGAGTAAAAGACAGAAAATTCGTGGGTTGAGATAGACAGCTTACATAGGACAGAGAAAGAAGAAAATAATAATAATATCAACAACAATAACAACAACAATAAATTCGAATATACAAAACAAGTGTTGCACAATGCTATTGCTCACCACTCACCAACTGATGCCCAGCCAGTTTTCCCCAGTTTATATCCTGAGCACGTCACTACATGTTATGAAATATCTCTTTGGTCAGCTGGGGTCAACTGTCCTGGCTGTGTCCCCTCCTAGCTCCTTGCACCTTCCCAGCCTTCTTGTTGGTAGGGCACGGGAAGCTGAAAAGTCCTTGACCTACTATAAACACTACTTAGCAACAACTAAAAGCATCAGTGTGTTATCAACATTAGTCTCAACCTAAATCCAAAACACAGCACTGTTCCAGCTACCAGGAAGAAAATAAACTCTACACCAGCTGAAAACAGGAGATGTTTATACAAGAGGAATTTTAAGAGCTAGAATGCAAAACATAAAATTTGTTTCTAATCGCCCGTTGTTGCAGATCTATAAAGCTCACTGAAAAGCCTGAAAGGTTACATTGCAGTAGATTAAATTTTAAATCAAGTGCATACACAGCCACTGAAAAAGTAATGCATAAAACATAACGAGAATAGGTATCACCAGGACTGAAATCTAAACTGCATTCTGATGTATAAATTCATAGACTCAGCACAACTGAAAAAAAAACAAAAACAGAAACTGGAAGTCCAAACTAGCTACTAGATTCAAATATTGCCCCAAAATTGTTACAACAGATGAATCCATCTGTGGATCGCTGGTTTCTCTTATTGCTTATGTCTGGTTTTAAATATTGATTTGAACGTTAAAACTGAATGTAGTTTTGTAACACAGTAAAAGATTCACTTGTAGCATTGTGAGCTATTTAATCCCTACACAGAAAAATTTAGGCTACCTGTTTGCTAGCCTAAGGATAATCTAATTTCAATGGAGGAGCTCCACATTAACTTACATAATACTTACATATTACTTAACTAAAGTCAGGATTTAACTATTTAACAGGCTTTTTGTACTCTTCATTTGGAAGAGTATTTCTCCACTGTGCAAATGGAAATTGTATATCTGTTACCCCTTCTTCAATTACAGGAAAGAACTAAGTAAAAAAAATGCAAAATTAGTCAAAGTTGGAGGATAATGAAAGTATGACCATATTTAAGTTTTGTTCTTGGAAACAGGTACCACCTCCAGAAACATGCTTAAATTAATCCTAAATGGAACATATACACAGAGAGAGTTAAGGGCAAGAGCAAAGATTTTAGATCCCAAAGAAGAGTCCAAAATTTAATATGTTACCACCAGATTACTTCTAGAATCACGACAGAGTTGGGCTAGAAAATCTTAGGTAAATGGCTTTATAAGCCAAGCAAAACCAGGCATCCCCTGGTAAAAACATTTCTATCTTACCTCCCCAAAAATATCAGAAAACAAATTAAGATGACATTTTACCAGATAATATATGTATTAAAAGATGCAGTTATTGCACAGATAAAATGAGCTCAAGCTTTTTCCATTGTTAATGGAATATACACACATTTAGGGCAAAAATATGGAACTTTGTTGACTCGGATATATTTAAATCAAGTGCACCAGATTTCCCTTTATCTGTGTTCTTTGAGGGATGCAATATATAATCCTTACATGAATGGATCTTCAAAAATCCTCTCCAGCAAGTTACTTTTTAGACTTCAGGGTATTCCATGGTGCCCTATTTGTATCAGTTATGAATTTTAGGAGCATGGCAATGGCTTATCTTAACAGTGCAAAGCTGTTAACAGGGGCGCTGGCAGGCTGTCAGTTCCAAATGGTACTGGCACCACGGGATTCCTGGAGTCTCTGAATCAAGCTCTGATTTCAGCTGTACTAACTTTATCCTCTATGAGTCAGTTTTGTTGGGGGTAGTCACTCTTAGGATCCATGAGTATTAATTTGAAGAGGCTCAACACTGTTGTTGATTTGCTATTGCAACACCTCATCCTTCCAGTGACTGCAGTCTGTGCTCTGAACGAGACATGAAGTGACAGGACCATTACTTCATTCAGTTCTTTCACTACTGTCAGTCTAAAAGAGTGAACAGACAGCTCTGATTGTCACGAAATGTATGATTCTGTCTCTATATCTTATCCACTGAGTCCTGCAAAGTCATAAGTTAAAGTGCTTTTATGAAAATTGAACATGAGTGGCATAATTTTAGATTTTAAAAAATGAAACTGTTGAGGTTTCAAAAGATGAAAGAGATGGGGGGAAAAAAGAGAAAAATACAGTCAGAGGCATCTATCCAAAGCTTTGAGGCACAGGCCATCATTTACTTGGCATTGAAAAAAAGAATTTTTATAGAACATAATGATTTAACTATAAAAAGAACTCTGGTGTAAACATTCTGAGATAAGAAAGAATAACTGCACCTTCCATCATATTGATGATCAATCTATAGAGACATATGTGGTATTTTACTGAAATTATTGTGCAGCATATGGCAAGGAGTTGTTGCAATATTTCTTTCAATTGTTACACAGATTTTACCATTTTTCTTTTTGAACAAGAAAAACATGTTACATTATTTAGACTTTATTGAAAATTACTATTTGTTTGCACTGTTGTAAAGAACTAAGAGAAAAAGTCACAGAGGGAAAAAGGAGGTAACAGTAGTCAAGAAGAAAAATAAAAACATTTCAGTGAAGAGATCAACTGTTTATCCTAAGCCATACATAAAAAAAACTCCAACTAATTTCCAGCCTGAAACATGCCCAAAGACATTAGAAGACTGCTAACTAATATGATTGCTAACAACGGAATTAGTTATGTCCTGATCAGACTTCCTAGAAAGAACGGACTGCCATGAATTGTTTTATTAAGTGTATATGAAGTCTGAAAAGATAAAGATGGCTTGTCTAGAATTCTTTTTTATCTGTCTAGTCATCACAGCATTCTATGAAAATAGCATTACGTGGGATGAAGAAAGACTTAAAGAAACTGCAGCATTACTAGAAGTTGTAGGCGAGAAAAATTGGAGGAGATTATTAATTTTCTGAGGAATGTGAAATTTCTGTCATGTATGTGTGTGTACACCTAATACACACAGGCACAAAGCTGCATGCTGAAAGACCAGTGCCCCAGGTCCAGCTCCTAGTCATCATGGGGATGATTGCAACACCTCTGTGAAATTAATTTCTGAAATTAAATTGTTATGGGCATGGGAGTATGGACATCAGGACTCCCTAATTTTATAGTTATGGACTGCTGTGGGCATTGTTTAAGCCTGGAGACAGACTGTTGTCTAAGGTACAATGGTTTTTGGGTTACCTGCTTCACAGGTGTGGTGAGGCTGTGTCACAATCAGCCAAGGAACTGTGCTGATACAGGAGTCATCACTAACTTTCACTCCTAACCCTTTGCTGTAGCAGGTGGTACCAGGTTGCTTTCCTGGCATCCTGCACCCATCCAGCCCAGACTCACCCTACAGTTGCCACCTCCTGGCTGTAATGTCTCCCAGAGCCCTTGTGCCCACTGGCTGCCCACGTACAGGGCTGATGTCATGTCATTCTTGACAGTGTAAAATTTGACATACAGTGCATGGTCATGCAGATTGGTCACAAATCTGACAGCTTTCAAAACAGCAATGATGGAAAATGTTCTGGGAAAAACTTAGCTCTGTTGGCTGGGGTTCACAACTGTTCCAAAGAATGGCACATTGCCCTGGGCAGGTGTATGCCTCCGTTTTGAAATTACATTCCAAACTTCTTTTTATTCACCTTTGGTCAAATATAGTCTGTCCCCAAAATGTTTTATGCAGGAAATTTTTAAAAAAATATATTTAGAGAGTACCTAGTCTAGTTTTTCTTTGCACAATGCAGCAGGAAAAGCGAAGTACCTCCAATGAGATTGCAGTGCCATCCACCTTCTTAAAATGTTCTATATTAAATCAACTATTAAATAAAAAATATCATGCTTTGCCAATAAGTTAATAAATGTCTGAAAAAGTATATGACATTTTAAGGAAGCCGTTACAGACAAAACCACACTGTATCTCATATTTCAAAGATCCTTAAAAAAAGACCAATTGTTCTGTCAGCTTCATTGTGGAAATCCAGAGCAACTCTGCCTATTTGCCTGAGGCTATTGTTGAGCCCCTCACTGGGGCTGATTGAGCTGATTACAGAGTCTACAGGAGCCCCCTGTTGAACCCAACAAGGATGGAATTTCAGCTAGAGCATAAAAAATTATTGGATCAGTCAGGCAAGGACCTAAGGCTACGTCCCCACATGAGGACAGAATTAGCCAGTAATACCCAATCCTCATTAATGAATGTTAATTTTTGGTAATGCTAACCAGTACTGTGCCAAGGTAGCTCCACTGCAATGATCTCTATTTCTCTCCCCTCTATACAGGCTGAAATTCGTTTCCCCATCTGCCTCCCACTGCTCGCAGCCACTTTTTCTGCAACCTCACTGTAGCAGCTGCTTCTCCTGTCTTGTGTCTCTTTTTGTCTGAGAAACATCACATTTCTGGCAGATTATTGACATCATAGCTGGATGCTCAAGGAGGTGCTGGTTCTGTTGGAGAGGACACATTATAGCTTGAACAAAAATTCTGATGCATGCTTGTCGTTGCTAAAGTCCTAGGAAATGTCTCTCCACATCTGACCTACTGTACTTAAACATCAGTAAAATTGATTAAATTTTCTTTCCTCACACTGAAAAACAGCATGTAACTGCTTGGAGATGTTGACTTTACACTAAGGGGTTTTGCCTCCTTTTTTGTCTTTATGGCTTTGGGCCTTCAGTAGTTTTAAAACCCAAACCTACGATGAAGAGCAAGTATATGAAAAGATAACTCAGTGGAGTTTATATCCACCTCTGATCACAATCTCCAAAACCAGAAGGTAAAACAATTGCAAAGGCCCTTAAGACAGCATCTCTCTTGTATGCACTCTCTCTGTAATTCCATAGGGAGATGTCACAAATAGTCAGCAATATCTCTCATTCCACGCTGCTCATTCAGTTTCTCCAAACTCACAGAAGTGCTCTATAAAGTGTCCTAGAATGCATCTTATTAGCCTTATGTAAGAAATACAAGTGGGTTTCTCCCACAAAAATTAGTGCAACAGGAAAATGGGAGTACACTAAAAATAATCATTTTTCAATTGACAATTGAGGTACAAAGTATAAAAAAAAAAATTTCCAGAATTATAAAAGTGAGGATTTTGCTTAGAAATATTTATATAAATAAATGTCAAAATAGAAACATATAGAAATGAAAAATAAAGTCTTCTTTTTTTTTCAGAACACTGGAAGTTTTTAGATCTTTGCTTCTTGAAATAAAAGAAGAGATGATAGAGCTAGCTGATAGAATTATTGTTATGAATCTGAATAGGCATGAGATACTGTGATTGAACTTAGATTTAATGAGTCAAAAAGTGTGGTAAGATTCAGAAACATTGTGTTGCTTTTCAGATTAAAATTTGTTGATTCTTCCTATTCTTTTGTCATTTTAATATTCTTAAGTAAGAGCCTTAAAATTTAATGAAAAGTAGGACAGCAGACACTGCCCCAGAGTCACGTCACTTTGACATCACTACATATTCACTTTCTCCTCCTAGAGATTTTCTTGAAATAACCTGTCCCTTGTCCTCTAGGTTCTTTTTTCTTTTCTTAGGGGTTTTTCCATTCAGTCACTATCTGAGCTCATCGCTGTTGAGCATGCTAAAGTAATTTTGAAATAAACATGGTTCAAACCAAGCTGGTCAGAATGATACTTAATTCTGAAACATTAAAAAAACAGAAAACAGCTCTCTTCCACAATCATGTGTGAACAGCCACAATCTTTTCTTTCTAATCTTTGGACTACCAACCACAGAACAACAAAGCAAAATAATTTCTTCTACAAAACTGAATTTAAATACCTTTAAAAATCTTTTAAATATTCAAGGATGGCCAACCTACAGTATGTGAACCAAATCAAGGCCATTAGAAAGACTCCTACACCTCACTGAATTATTTTCTCAGTAGCATTGGAGGAATGCAAACCGTGTCATATAGAAAAGAAATCTGCACCCAATAGTCAGTCTGTCAAGGTGTGGAGTGCCACACACTGGCTGAGCTACTTCTGAGGTAACTAAAATGTTTACCTGTTTTAATTTCTAAATAAAATCCTCCAAAACTGTGCTTAGATCACAGGTCTATGTGGTTCAGAATGCTATTTTTCATAAATATCCCTCCTGATGTTGTTCTCAAATGTAAGTTAGAAGCAATTATAACAAAGCATTTCTAATTTTAAGGGGAAAAAACCCAAACAAACAAACAAACAAACAAGCAAACAAACAACCCCCAGACTGTTGTTTCCAGGGTTTTTTATGAAAATTTGTGGACAAGTATTTTCCTTAAAATTCTTCTCATTGAAATAGGAACCAAATTATTTAAAACACCACCAAGTCTGACAGAGTTCAAGATGCATTTGGACAATGCTCTCAGGCACATGGTGTGACTCTTGGGGCTGTTCAGTGCAGGGCCAGGAGTTGGACTTGATGACCTTGATGGGTCTCTTCCAACTCAGGATACCCTGTCATTCTATGACATTGTCTACATGCATGCATATCAGCAAGCTGGAGCCAAGTCAGAAGGTGTTCCCCTGTGGGAAAGTTTTTGTTTTGTTTTGGTTTTTAATATTAAATATTATATTCAAGATACAGTTAAAAAAAAGGTAGGCTTCTAACAGTAAATATTGAGAAATTAAAGCATTTTTGTGTTATGGAAGAAGCAAGTTGGCCAGAGCTATGTGACTGAGAAAAGGTGATGCAGCTAGGGCAGCTGAGATTTTTCCTTATGGGAAAAGGAACTTCTGAGTTTATCTTGTTCTTAATGGATAATTTATCTTAATGCAAGTTTTCTCAAGTGCTTTCCAACAGACACTGTCATTCCTGGAAATTACAGTCAAGAAAATTGCTGCTTTAACAAATCAGCCAATTTCTGAAGTCTTCCAGTGACTGAGCTACCTGCAGATTCACTGCTGATCACTCCAACTCTTACAGTTTAATGCATCTGTGGCCATAATGACCCTACAGAGATGTTGCTCCAGGTCTTCTCGCAGTGTCAGCATCAAGAGAGAGGTGACTCAGCAGCCAAGTCAAAAGACACAATCCACTGTGTTCTTGATGGATGTTTTGCCTTTCATTGTGTCTAGTGCTGTGCTTGAGACGAAGCTGTGTTCCTGGGATATTTAAGGCAAAGTCAGTTACACTCAATTTATCAGGGAGTTCACCCAGAGACTTAAAAAAAATATAGTGTGATAGAGATTTAGTGGACACTGCATGTAAATAATATCTGGTATTCATATACTTATTACGGAGGCAAAACCATCTTCCTAGGTCACTTTAGGGTAAGCCTCAGAAGAGCTTGGCCACTTCAGAAGCAAGAAAACATGTCAAAAAACATTTTTGAAGGCTCTGGAACATGACTGTTTAAGGAGGTGATGGCTAGGTAGCAAAGTGGGTGCAGTTTCCTTGGCCCCTCTTCACTATTTCCACAAGAAATCTCCTAGTCTCTTTACAGAAAGTTCTGATAATAATGCAGATAAAAGTCAATACCCACTCCTTCTGTCTCTCACCTACAGTTTGCAGAAGTGGTGAAGAAATAAAGGAATTAGTTTTTACTTATATTTAGAAGCTTTTAACAGAGGTACAATGAATCATCAGCTGCATTTCAAGAGAGAGTATCTGAAGTGCGAATACCAGGGTGCAACTTCTGACACTTCAATTTTTAATCAGGGCAGGAGGTGTTTTGGTTTTTTTTTTTATTCTTCTAAGCTGTGTTGAGATTAGAGGAATGCTGCATGGTATGATTCTTTCTGAGCTTTGCCCCAAGGTCTTACTTCTCAGGTTGAAGTCTTTTTAAGTCTCCTTTGCCGTTAACAGGAACTCTAAGTCCAGTATTAAAACAATGACAAAGTCACTGAAATGCTTCTAGAGGAAAATAAAGTTTAACTAGGAAGGTATGAACAAATCTTTGTCTAAGGCAGCCTTCTGCAAAGTATGAAAGAATGAAAACTCTCATTACCATCAGCATTTGCCCAAAGCCACCCTAACTCAGTAATTAGAAGTAATGCTTATTGCTTGTATATAGAGCTGACATCAACACTCAGTGTAATTTCTGTACAGCAAAGATCCTCTTTTTCTAAAAGTGCTGGTTTGTTGCAATGCTGATTCAGCTTTTCTAATTCTATAGGTTGAGTACATGCAGTCAGAGCTTATTTGGGATAACTTCACCTTAAAAAAATTACAAGGGGTAGAAAACAAAAAACTGTAGGATTCCCACCAGGAATAATTTAGCTGTTTCTGCAGACCCCTTAGGGTACAAATTAACACTCAGCTCCAGTTTCTGTAAAATAGCGCCCAATGGTCAATATGTTAGAAACATGTCAACATCTTATATTAGTTCCTGAAATCTGTACTTGATATGATGTCTTAAGGTAAATTCAGAATAGAATTTGTAGATCACACCTTTTTGCAGTGAATTGCACTAGTTAACTGCTGACAACATGATATCAAACAGTAGTATGAATGTTACATAAATTGTTGTTCAAGGACATTTATGCTCTTTTCCTATGACTTCACAAGACAAACTAGACTAAACACACACTAGAATAACATTGATTTTTTTTTTTTGAGACTTACGTTTTGGAAAAAAACTACAAAATAATTTCATAGAAACATAGAATATCCTGAGCTGGAAAGGATGAACTACGATCATTGAAGACCAACTCCTGGCCCTGCACAGGACATCCCAAGAGTCACACCTCGTGCCCGAGAGCATTGTCCAAATGCTGCTTGAACTCCGTCAGGCTTGGGGCTGTGACCACTTCCCTGGGGAGCCTATTCCAGTGCCCAACCACCCTCAGAGTGAGGAACCTTTTCCTAATATCCAACCTAAACCTGCTCTGACAACTTCATGCAGTTCCCTCAGGTTCTGTCATGAGTCAACAGAGAGAAGAGAGCAGTGTGGGCCCCTCCACTTCTACAAATGAAAACTTGGATACCATGATGAGGTCTCCCCTCAGTCTCCTCTTTCCCTGGCTGAACAGACCAAGTGGCCTCAGCTGCTCCTCGCATGGCTCAGTCTTTGTAAACTCTTTGAGATAAGGAAATCCTGTATACAACAGAAATACTTTGTGTGTGTCTGTAAACAACATGAAGCATCTGTATAGCATCTGTATTATCATCTATATGACAATAAAAGAAAAGTAACTTTTCATTCAGGTGTAACAACATCAACATTTTCTGTTATCATCAGACAAATAATCAAAAGTTTCTCACAGATATCGGATTTCTTATATCAGTTTAACTAATGGAGCATTACAATACACACAGGTCACTGTTTTTAATAATAATAATGTAATTGATCATCTCCCAACTAAAGCAGTATCCAGAGATATTCTCACTCATTTCTGCAGATTTTATAGCAATGTTGTGGCCATTTCCATCACCTGGTAACTATGAGACTCATCCAGCTACTGTGTTTCAGTACTGTGTGTCCCACAAGAAAGATGCCGGGACAAGTTCAATGGTGGTCCAAAAAGATGGTGAGTGGCTCAGAGCACATGATATAGGGAGGTTGAGAAAGGAGTTTGAACAGCCTGGAGAAAACAGAATTCACCAGACAAAAGGTACAACAGGGGTGGTCAAGCACTGGAACGGGTCACCTGGAGAGGTTGTGAAGTCTCCCTCCTTGGAGATATTCAACACTTGACTGGAACAAGGCTTTGGACAACCTCATCTAACTTTGACTAGATGTAATTTCAGAATTCAAAGCTGTTTCTACTTTGACTGGGCATTGCACCAGACAGCCTCCAGAGATCCCCTTCAACCTAAATTTTTATACAATGCGAAGATTTTTCAGAAAAGAAGAATTTTAATTTGTCTTTTTAGCCTGAAGGCTTCTACTTGGTAATTTTTTTTTTACTTTTTTTTAACAGAGAAACGTTATAAAATCACTTCATCAGCCAAGGAAAAAAAAAATCTTTGTCAGTGGATTTTAAAATCTAAAAATATTTCCAGCTTTCACACATTGTCCCTTTTTCTTTAAAGATACATTTCTACAACAGTATCACTGGGAGTGATATTTTCATAGCACAGCAAAATATTCATAAAACACAAAAATTTTTATGATAAAGTAATTACAGAGGAAAAAAATGAAAGTCTCTTCACTTCAGGCATTGTTCTGAGTCACTGGAAATATTGGTATTCAAATTTTTCAACAGTCCTGCCAAAATGAGGAAACAATGAAAGATTATTTGCATAAATTATATCCCGCTAGGCTTAACATAAAATGTAAACCCAAGAAACAGACTCCTGCAGAAAGAGTTGCTTTCAGGAATAAAGTTTTGCAGATTGTTCTAACAGTCAGTGAACTCCATTTCTGAACACAAGAGCAAATTAATGAGCACACAGGCCTTGCACCATTGCTTTTCAGGGAAGTCAAAATCTCCTCAGAGAAACAGTGGCAAGTCATATATTCACTAAGCAGGTGAAGCATTTCCCTCAATTCCCAGATGTCCTGAATCCACATTTCTATCCATGAACTGGTATAGAAGGAAGAGTGTTATGACATATAGAAGCTTATTTCATCTATTGGCCAGTGCACATTTTATGCTGAAGGCTGTTCAGTGCAGCCTGTAGATGCTGGGGTCGTCCAGACATAGATTGGTACTACACCAATTCTGATGGACAGTACAGAGCCAGGCGTGACAGGCAGCAGTCGCTAACTCCTGGGAAAGAATAAGCTGCAAGTAGAGAATATCAGCAGTGAAAATAAAAGTACTGACAGGAAAGAACGAGAGAAGAGCCTTAATGCAATATCCACGGAGTTGCAATCTAAAGTGAGCCCTGTGTTCTCTTTTGCCCTGGAGCTAGAGAGCCTTGCTGAGCTACCAAAATCTCATTAGTGACCAATGGTACAAATAATCAACGTCTGCTGCACTACAGCCAAATCTTGTCTTGTCCGAGTTACAAAGGCTGCCTTCCTTGGTGCTGACAACATTTAAACGATAACCACTACCAGACCTGCATAGGACACAGCCTCAGTTCTTGTCAGAGATGGGTTAATGAATTTATATGTTTATCTCTTTATTTTCCCAGTCCACCTGATGGTGGAAGAAAACCAGAAGCCATCTGAACCCCTGGACACTGAGCTTGGCACGACATTAATGATGTGACGCTTTATGGAGCACCTCCAGAAGCATTGGCCAGATGAGTGCACTGTGTGATACAGGAAGGATCTCAGGAAAAGCTCAAGCTGCAGGGAGAGGAAGAGGGTGATGGCAGTCTTGACATCTCATGGCTCCCTCCATGATTTCCCAGCACTGGGCAAATCCATGTTTCAGGTGGTGACATTTAGCTCTGTCTGCCACAAAGCTCTTAGCTTGAGTTTCCTGCGCTCAGCCTGCTGTCAGTGCAAAGCCTGGAGCTCTGCCATGTGGGAAGGAGGAGCCCATTGCAGTGGGAAAATGATTTTCATATCTCCAGAAGACAGCATTTCCCATGCCACAGGGAAGAACATTAGCTGTATCTGTTCCATTCATTATTTCAAATAACGTAGAAATGAAAGGAGCTTAATACCCAGAATCCCTTTTTCACAATTACTGCCATTTTAATTGTCCAGTATAAGCCATTTTCTCTAGGTTGCTGCAGCCAAAGAAATTGAAAAAAATAATGTGTAAAATAGATATTTCTGTTTAATATGTGTTTAAATCAGAAAAAAAACCCTCATCTAAAAATAGTGTAAAAAGTCAGTAATGTCAGAAATAGTGATGAAAACAAAACAGCATTTACTGATGTTTTGTTTCATTGTCTTTTCCTGCAGTCATCATGAATAGAAAAAAAAATCTTAAATCATCATCTATTTCCATTAGCTGGGGAAATCAGAAAAAAAAATAAATTGCTATGGAATAAAAGGGTCCAGAATCAAAGCAGAATATTAAGGAACAGGGTAAAAAGGAACTCTTTGAGTTTTGTGTTTTAGTATGTTCATTGTAATTAAGAAAATAAAAAAGGGGATTTTATTTGAAACATTGTAACTCAAATGCGCCCAAGTCAAACAGGTGCTTTTTTAGCTCAAAACACACTGAAGAGAGACAGAAGGTGTATAGTAGATGTCAAATGCTGCTGGCATTTTTTGTCACATTCATAAGTCTTAATTTACATATATGCACCCACTTGCACTTTATAGGTGTGGAGGTCAATTATTGCAAACATAATTAACAACCTACTGCCAAAATTTGTTAAGCTATTAAGGCAAAATGAAGATTAGAATAACAGAGCATGATAACTAGATGCTCTATTAAAGGATGAGTAATAAAATCTTGGATCTGAAAATCTTGGCTCATTTAGAATATTGTTGGTTCCAAGAAAAAAATTGACTTAAAATCAGAAGCAGTAGAAATTACAGAATTCTGTAGCATAAAAAGAAAAGGTGTGTGAAGCTCATATGAATTAGTACGAAACAAGGTTAAAGTAAATACTTCACAAAGAAGAGAAACTGATGTACATCTCTCACCAGCCAGAGAATGAGTGGGGGGATTTTTAGGGGCTGCTTTTCAACACCTGCAAGGAGGTAACCAAGAAGACAAAGCCAAAATCTTTACCCAGATGCTTCGTGGGAGAATAGGCAACAGTCATCCACTGAATTGGGGGAGGTTCCATCTGGACCTCATAAGGGGGAATAGAACTTACTATGGAGTTATTAAGAACTATGAAGTTAATTAAGAGCAGAGTCCAGTGAGGATGAGGGATCTCAGCCCTTGGAGGTTTTCAGGAAGTAACTGGGTAACCCTGCTCTGATTTGAGTGTTGACCCTGCTTTGAAGAACAAGTTGTACGGACACCTCACAAGGTTCCTTCCACTTCAGCAGTTCCGTGGCACATCCGGTGATGAGAAAAAATAAAAACTAATACTGAAATTTCAGTATTGAAAGAAAGTAGATATATACTATGTGTCTGTTTTGAAAATAGAAGCACTAGCAGTATTTATAGTCACAACCTCTCAGAAATGGTAAATAAGCTCTGTGCTTGAGAGAGGAATAAGAATCAAAGGTCTGCATCTGAGATGCTAATTGAGAAGTGGGCGTTTAGGCAAATTAATTCCCATATATTCATAATATAACTATATCATTGTTATTGACTTTAAAAAGTCCTTAATAGCCACTAAAATCTTGCACACTGAGAGAAAACATGAATAATAAGTGATTTAAAAAGCACTTTGTTTTTTAAAGAAATCAAATAAAGCTAAATTTAGGTCTGAATAGCTTTCTAACTCAAAGCCCCTTCAAAAATTCAAAATTAAATTATCCATAAAATCTTGTTTCTGCAACTTTGGAAGAATATTTAAACGTATTTCACATATTAAGTAACCTTTCCCTGGCACCCAGCTCAGTTATTTTGGGCAACAGGCTCTACCTGTGCTGGGAAATAAGGAACACCAGTTTTGTCATAAGCATGAAATTATAAGAGGATGTCAGAAGTATAAAGACTGATATCATGAAAAAAAAAGGGTATTGCTCACAAGCCATGGAAACCAATGAATCACTACAGTTTGGTGTTTTCAGAACATGAAACATAATGGAATAAGTCTGAAAGTCTGGATGAATCAAGTGGAGAGATTTCTGTTCCATACAAATTCATTCTGTTTTCACCAGCTGCTGCTTTGACTCCAATGTCACCTGGACTCATAGAATAGAAAAAGTGAAGATTCCCCATCGCCCCTGGCAGTTCTGAGAAAAAGGCCAAAATATATTTTTATATACCAGGCACTCAAGGCCTTTTTTAGAGAACCCAGAGAAAGAACACAAGTTACAAGAGCAATTGCACATCTTAATATAGTTTGTACATTCTACTGTACGACTTGATAGTCATGACTACGATATGTATTTTCTGCCCAAACATCACTTTGTCAAGTAAAAAACTCTGTACATCTTCTGACCAAAAAGATGATCTGAACAGCTGAACTGGTTCATGATTTTATTAGAGAGGTAGAATTGATAATTAGTATGTGTTACATTTCAAATGACAAAAAAAAAAAAAAAGAAAAAGTTGACCTCTAAAGGTACATTAATAATGTTACAGTTATACAGATGGTTATAAGCACTAAGAAGTCCATATCTAGACACACCTCCCAGCTAAACTGAAAGCTTTTTATCTATTCTTGTATTAAGCAATAAAATATTCTCAAATTGAGTTAATGTTCTATCATATTATGGGTGCAGCTGATGTTGAGATAAGGAGCTATTAGAAACCTTTAGGAACTTCCTAGTGGAATATAAAAGCTGCACAGCAACTCTGTGAGGGATCATAAAAAGCATATTGCTATATCTGGTCCTTCAGAAATTTAGAAAAAGCCCATTGATAGAAAACAGAGATTCTCAGTTGAACAGAAATTAAAGAAAACTGTTGCTAACTGCTTGCCCCAGATTTTATGGAAAGCAGGTCTTCCTAAACCTGTTTGCATCCTCTGTTGAGCGTATGACTTTGGCTGACAAAGATAACTAACTGTCAAATGTAAAATATTCAGGCTTCTGAAAGGCTATTGCATATGAATTAGTTAGAAAGTTAGCACTACTAAATAGCATTAAAGAATAGATTTAACAGACAAAGAACTGACTAGATGATAAATAAAAAAGGTAGTAAACAGTGGAGCAACATGATTTGAATGAAAATGTTTCTAATGTAGATTTGTAGCTACAGCACCACATCCTGCACTACTGAACCATTTAATCAAATCTTTTGAGATACATAAAGCTGCTTCTGATGAAAATTTTGGTTAACCTAAGGACTTCTAAGTTTAGGAATACTGAAGGCTAAGTTGTAGATGCCCATTCCCCTAAAAGGGATGTGATTTCCTGAACAAATAGAAGTGCCTGCTTTATAAGTATCTTGGAAATCTGGCTCACTGTAAAAGCCCCTTCTTTTTTTTTTTTCTTTTTTCCCCTAACCAAAGGACAGGAATAGACACTTTTAGATGCCTATGTTAGTTCAGATTAGTAACACCTTAAAAGTGCCTATTTCTCATCTCTGATCCTAAAGAAAACATAGGCTTACTCAAGAAATTAGTTGAAATTACTCCTATTCAGTTTATAGATTTTTTTTTTTTCCTAGTACAAGTAAGTTACATATTTAGAACTAAAGAAAATAGGTGAAGTCTACAGAAAGGGGGGTTGAATATTGGAAAACAGGGACTTTGGACATAATTGAAGGCTTGTGACAGATGAGCAAAGAAACTCCTACCACATTTATGAAACATGAAAACCACGACAAACCGGACATGACCTGACAACATGCTCTTGCAGCCCAGAAAGCCAACCTTGTCCTGGGCTGCATCCAAGGCAGCGTGGGCAGCAAGGCCAGGGAGGGGATTCTGCCCATTTCTCTGCTCTGGTGAGATCCCACCTGCAGTGCTGCTCTGGGGCCCCAGCACAAGAAGGATGTGGACCTGTTGGAGCAGGTCCAGAGGCGGCCATAAGGATGATCGGAGGGATGGAGCACCTCTGCTATGAGGACATGCTGAGAGAGCTGGGGTTGTTAATTCTTGATAGGAGACAACTCTAGGGAGACCTTCTTGTAGCCTTTCAGTATATAAAGAGAGCTTTTAAGCACACTGAAAAAATAAATTAACATTTATTAAACATTTTAGCAGGGTCTGTAGTGACAGGACAAGGAGAAACAATTTTAACTAAAAGAGAGTAGGCTTAGATTGGAAATCAGGAAAAAAAAAATTATCAGGATAGTGAGAAAAATGTGGTGAAAGATGTTGCCCAGGGCAGCTGGGGACACTCCATCCGTGGAAGTGTTTGAGGCCAGGTTGGATAGGGTTTTGAACAAGCTAGTCTCGTGGAAAGTGTCCCTGCCCATGGTAAGGGGATTGGAACTAGGTGATTTTTAAATGTCCCTTCCAACCAATCCCATTATTTGATTCTGTGATTCACTGCTTATTTTGGAAAAAATTTAATTTAATCCCCAGATGTAAATTTGAAGAGCAATAGATCCATTTAGTACAAAGGGCAGTACAGAAGCAATTTCATTTTAGTGTACTGAATGATAACTCTGATGCAGGGATACTACATAACACTAAAATGTCTACATTTTAATAAGGACATTGTAAATCAAAACAAGAAAAAGAAAATATTCCAATGATGGGGAAACATTTTCTTTCAGTAAAAGTTTTAAAAGCATAAGCTGTTTAACTTTCCATCTGATGACTGAAAAATTATTTGAATGAAATGTTTTATATAACAGAAGAAGCCATAACAAGAACCACTGACTTTTATTGCTGGACACCTTTACACTTGCACGGTGGGGAAAGGAGCCAGCAGAACAAACTGCCCAAGGAAGTGATGGCTTCTCTGTTACCTGATACCTTTCAGGACCGAAGGCTTTGCAAGGAGATATAAACCTTTGAAATATAAATGTTCTTTATTCCAGTGCAAATTAAGGTTTAAGGAAATCTGACTAAATCTAATGGCTCTTCAAGCTGCTCCTCCTGCCTTAAACTTCCTGAGTCTTTCTTCCTATGGATTGATGGGTGAAGAATAAAGATGAGGCAAGTACACATTTACTGCCTGAGTTTCACTTCTGTCACAAGATCTAGTGACACCAAGTCCCTTAATTTACGTATGAACATGTTTCTTTTTAAAATAATTTAAACAGATTCTATGACAAACTGAAGCTTTAGCAGTATGTGCCAAAGAGTAAACAAAAGAACATAAAAAAATCTGCTGTGAAGAATATAGATGGCTATATGAGCAGTGTTGGGTTATGTGATCATCTACACAAGCACAAAGCAGCACTTGAATAGTGATAAGAGGCAAGCCCCTTGAGTTTGTATCTGAGAAGACTTGTCAGATGGTCAGATAAGGAAGATTGGCAAGAACTGCCATGGAGAGGCAGCAGGTGGAGATCACAGTTCTGTAAGTAGAAGTCTCTCCCTCCTCCATCAGGACTAGACTAATATTTGGTGTGATGCTAAGGACAGCATCATAATTCTGTACACTAGCATTGCTAAGAAAAATGAATAGCATTTTCTGAAAGGTTAGGTATTTTAATCCCAGTGTCCTGGGTAATACTAATTTAAAATTTAAATTTCATCAGTTGATTTTCCTGACAGTTTCACTTATTTTTACTTCTTGTTATGAATTATATGCGCTGTTCAAACAGTTGATTGATTCTTCCTCAGATATCTGTCAGATGCTTTTCAGTGCCTGGAAAAGTTTTCTATATATACTCATGTCTAAGTTCTTGTGCTGATGACATCACCTGTTAGTATGCAGTAACTCATAGAGACAGCAGGAGATTTCTATCATATTATTGTGTGCTAGGAGGTAACCAGGCAAAAAAAGAGATGTGATTTAAATTACACATGAGTATTAAAACTGTTCACTTTAATGAAAACGACATCAAAAGTTAATCATAGAATCATAGAATGGTTTGGATAAGGAAGCACCTTAAAGATCAGCTAGCTCCAACTCCTCTGCCATGGGCAGAATCATGTTCCACTAGACCAACTTACTCAAAGCCCTGCCCAAGCTGGCCTTGAACACTTCCAGGGGTGGGGTACCTACAAGTTCTCTGGGAAGAAAATGCATAAGATTGGTCACATACTTGCATATCTTTCTATGTTCATTCTTTTCTACTGTGTATTCATTAAAGAGACTGGCTAAGGGGAGTCCTGAAAATTTAGGACAAAGAGTTTGTCTATTTTATGGATACTGAAAAGGAATGTGTGCAAAGAGAGGTGACTGAGAATAAACACTGAGTTCAGGGCTCTCCAGTCTGTGCTTCCAAAGAGAAGTCATTTCAGCAGAAAAACATAACACCCACCCCTTCCCCTGGCTGATCCCACCACCCACTCTGTGACTGGAGTCACACATTCCTCTGCACTGCCTGACTGCCACACTCACTAGAAGATGGTCCAGTTTCTTCCTTTGTAGCTTATCAGGTCTCATTAAGAAGAGGCTTTTTTTCCACTGATTCTCAAAAAATCAGTCCTTCAAGCTTCATGCAGATAATTTTGTGCTTTCTCAGCTGGTATCAAAAATGTGTTGGTCCATAGCACCAAATCTCAGAATTCATATGTGTGAAATATATATAATATAGTTTATGCATACAATCCTCACTGTTGCAGGATCTGAAAATAATACCAATAGTTCACAATATTTTTCGCAAGTACTCAGTCCATTAAATCTGAAAGCAGCAGAGATAGAAAGCTTGTTGAAGAAAAAGGGACAAATTAAGTTTATGAACTAAGAAATGGTTTCAGTGGAGAGAAAAATATGGCAATGGGGCTAAGAGTGAAGGACATTATAATATCTTTTCTAAGGGAAAAAAAAAGGAAAAATAAAAACCTGTGAAAAATGCAGATTAGGAAAAGTGTGACATAAAAAGGAGGTGAACAGTGAAAACGCATGAACCATCTGGATAATGTTTGACATCAGCAAAAGCGAACAAGAATCTAAAGGAATACAGGAATATATGTTCCCAGTTATAATGAGAGATAATATAGATAGCTAGTAGAATGAACACTTCTATTGAGGTTGAATTCTAATTTCTTTGCTAGTCCCCACTTTTTCATTCACTTGTAACATTCTATTTTCTTTTGGCAGCATCACATCCTTTCTCTCTGACTAACGCATTAAGAAAACTCCTCTCACTACTATCTCCTGAAAGTGTTTCACACCAGTGGAAGATCCTTTCAGAAACCACTGAAAAAAGAGGTCACACCAAATGAGAAGAAATCTTGCCCAATTCCACAAATATTGTCAGTGCATCAGCCTTAACATTTGCATTTCTTCTGGCCCATGGAATTGTTATATATAAACTACACTAAAATCTCAGAGAGACTGGGTTTATTAATTACCTCAGCTGTTTCTCAGACATAGCCATGTTAAAATAGCAGTCCCAGGTTTTTTTAGCAGCAGCGGTGGAAGGAGGATGCAGTGAAGCATCCCGAGGTGATCAATGGCCTAGACACATTGAAGGCTGGATGGAGGTTGTTAGAAAATTCTATGTTTACGAAAATTATCTGAAAAGTGTTAAAAGTTTTTTCCCATGTCTTGGAATAGAGAACCACATAGAGTTTTGGATTTAACATATAAATTGGTCTAGCCACTAGACTGAAAAGTTGTATCACTATTTTAATCTTGAAATCTCTCTCAGGTGAATACTAAATTGTATCACTTTACCAGTTCACCCAATATGTTCAACAGTAGTAAACTAGAAATATTTTAATTGATTTATCCTTTGGGGAATTGCTGGTGCGTGATTTTTATGAACTTTCTCACTGTGAACAGACAGCACTCACAAGTGATACATTCTGAGCAGTCTCCCAGGACTAAAAAGAAAAAGTCTGGGTGAGATTTTGCAGTTAAACAAAGTCTCACTCAAAGACAAAATGACACTAACAGGGAGCAGAAGTTTCAAATTAGTTGCTCATAGCACACTGCTGAGCTTTACACATAATATGGATATTATGGCTCATAGCACACTGCTGAGCCGCTTTGATATCTTCTCAATATAGAGGCTAAGATGAATATTGCTCTTTGAACATTTTAATGCACATTATCACATGTCTTCTGTGACAAAATTGGGCACCATCTTCCCCGTCCCCTCATAATATATGCAGAGGTGCCAAAGAATATATGAATATGTAAATATATGGATACAAGAACACTCAGTGTGCTCGGCATCTGTACAGCTATAACAAATGTAAAAACTGAGTGTTTTATTTAGCTGACAATAAACTTGCAAATATCAGTATTTAGGCAGAATGATACCAATTGTCTGCGTCAGCAGAAAAGGGATTAATAAGATTTTATCACAAGTTTTGGTCCTAAATCTGTCATAATCAATATTTGTTGTTATTTTCATTATGGTATTTGAAACCATAAAAATTCAGCAATACCCAAGTTCAATTGAATGAGAAACAGCCTGCTCTCATGAAAAATAAGGAGATGACCAACCAACATACTTAATCTGGGAAGATGTTTTCATCAAAATCTAAAGTGTAATTTATGAGGAAGATGAAGATCTCAAATACTGTCCATGAGTGGAGCAATGGAACAGATTAAATAGTGTGCATCTGGCTGAAAATGTAGCATGTTTAACAAGGCATTAATTAGAATTTCCAGCAGAAGTTCCATTTAGTTAAAATATTTAAGTGCATGGGATATTTGCATCTAATATGCATGTATTTCAAATTATTAGAGCAATTTTCATTAGCAGACACTATATCAGTATGCTTTGGAGTGCTAGAAAAGGCTTACTCTGAATCTTTCTCTTTGTATCATTTGATGCCAGTATTATCATTCATTTGTATTAACCTCTTCGCTTTCACAATAACCTTTTTACCCAGGATTGCTTGATCACCTCGCCAGAGTGAAATACATATTTTCTTTACTGAGCTGAACATTGGCAGTGCTAAAATAACTCCAGAATCCTGCTGGATGGCCACTAATGGAATGAGATACACGAATGGGCATGGAAAAGCTGTGGAGAGTCAATTTGTCCTGCTTAGTGGTGTGGGAGAAGCACTGGCTGTCTTGGCTCAGTGCCAGTGCAATCCCCTATCAAAGCTGTGCTGCTGTACATGGCATCATCCCTGGCTCTGGAACACAGCTTCCTCCAAGAGACTGATGAGAATAGGATATTTAATGCTCTATCATTTTCTGAATACCCTTTTTTAAAACAAATAAAATATCCTTTCTAAAGACTAATAAGGCATTTTGTACAGAAATGGAGGTGTGGCAATAACTAAGGAACTACTGAAGTCAGTGCAGTTCAACTCTCTACTGACTTTTTGGAACAATCAATGTCAGCATGTTAATACAAGATGGAAACAAATGACAAGACTAGAATTAGCCATCAATTGGAAGGTCTTTATCTCTCCCTACGTAGTATGTATGAAAATCTTAAGCTTTATGACAGCAGTGACTAATTTTAAGCGAACAGTTTACAGCTAAACTAGCAAAGCTGCAGTATTCAGCAGCACTCCACTGAACCTAGTTTAGTGCACACTGTAAAATTTGTGCTTACTCCACAAAGCTATTTATACTTCCTTCACATCAAATACCCAAGGACCCATAAAAATATTTCTTTTAATCTGCAGGATACTCCTACATCTAAAAAGACATTTGTCACCCGGTAAATCTGGATTTAAAGCCAAAGGTTCATAAAATTATATTGGATTAAAAATGAATTCTCTTTTAAGACTCTAAGACACCACTTGTCCTAAGCCTTAAACTCTGCTTTTCATCATGTTGAGTTGCAAGAGAATTGAGGCATAGCCTTCTCAATGTGACTGCTACAAAGAAGTTTTCGTAATAGGTAACCTCCTCTTAGCTTTGTCTCTTCACATTTCTCACTATGGTAAAAAAATCGTCCAAAATTCCCTTCCTGAAAAAATATTCTAAGAAATACAAAACCACAAAGATAAATTAATAGAAAATCCATGTCTTTTTAATGAAGTTGACCCATTTTTTTCTCATGTTACTTCTGAACCTCCTTCCTCAGAATGACATGCTGTGTTATGCCTTTAGATCTACAGAGCCTCGGCATGTGAGGAATATCCAGCACCATGCATATTTATGGTAATCAGCCACCATAAACAGATGGTTTGTGCACACACAATGTCATTTTGTGCTCAAGGATTCACAGAAAGTCTGGAAAGAGGAAAGGTTTCACTATGGTTAGAGCTGTTGGTCAACAGCTACATTTAGCTCAGCGTCTTTCAAGAAAGCAAACAACCATTTTCTCTTTCACCTGCAAGTGGAATCTGAGATTTGTTTAACCTAAGACATGCAGTTCTAATAATGCATACAGTCACCTCTTTTCCCATAATTTCCACTGCCATCTAGCTCTTCATTTGATTTCAGATTCTCAGCTCTGTAAATGAAGTGCAGTAGAAAATTCCTGCAGTATAAGCTTGTAATAAGGATATATTACAGTCTCAAGACAAATGCTTCAGGCATCAGATGAGATGATTTATAGTAGCTAGGTTTTAATAAGATCAAGGCTTTAGTCATCTAGTTTGTCAGTTGCACAAAATTGATAATTGGATAAAGTTCAGGTCACAGTTTTCAAAACATACTTTTCTTTTGGTTTGGTTTTTTAACAGAAAGTTCATCAGTAAGAAGCTCTGGATTATTCTGCATTACTTCTCATTTCATCAGGTGACTGTCTCAAGTAAAGACAGGAGAGGACTGAACCCCAAATTTGCCCTCTCCCATCAGAGGAATTAAGCTGAACTAAGCAAGTCCTTTACCAGTATAAAGTTATATACTGATTTATTGTTTAGAACAGCCAGCCTCTACACACTGAACAGAAAGAGCCAGTCTAATTTAGGAGTGTCTCTGAACAATGCTCTGCAAGCCTGTGAGGATACATATTTCTCTCCACTTCTAAGAACTGTTGCCTAATTTGCACCTGGATAATCACAGCATTTGTATGAAAAATTAAAAAAAAAAGGCAAAAAGAAGCAGCCCATCAAAGTATTCTGATGAAATAATTTAGCTGGTTTGTGCATGTATTATACAGCTATAAACACACAATGCTTATTTTTAATATGCAATAGTCCAGCCTATTCAATAATGTGAAATGCAGTAAATCCTGGTATTATATATGTGACACCTCTTATCTTCCTCCAAATGCCTCCAGGGCATTGTAATATGGCCACTATGTCAAAGCTATGTCTTATTTTAAATATTTGTTTCACCAACCAAATGCTCCATGATAGAGCTTCATGCTATTCTCTCCTAGAATTAACTTTTAAATGTTAAAATCTCTTTATTTATAGCAATTTAGAAAGTACTGCAATAGCCTGTTTCCTCGCATGGGCATAGCCTGTGCACTAAAATCAGACCCACTGAAAAGAAAAAAGTTGATGTCACGGACATGAGTTCTCATGTACCTTTAGAAATAGGAATTAGATCAGTTTTGAGTTCTTTCGTCTACTGATACTGAAGAATCACAGACAGGTGCTTGAATCACGAATTCTTTGGGTTATTTATCCAGAACGTGAGATGCCTTGCCATACTTATAGCTAGGAAGCAATCTGTTTTAGAAGGTCTGAAAATTCACAGAACAGCAGAAACAATAAAAGTGTCCTGTGTATTCATATTTCAGAAACAGTCCCTTTGCATGAACACGCTGAATCGCCACTTACAAAGCCTGCTTTTTAGCTTGAGTAATTCATTACTTGAAAAAAATCAAATAACATTAACAAATAATGAGTTACATCATATGAAGGTGTAGGAAGGACAAGTTACACAACAGACACCACTCTAGGGCATAGAGAACTTCTATTTGCCTACTAACCTAAACATTAAGCCAGGATGAAAAGTATGTTTTGCTGCAGCTTATGGGGTATGTTTGCATGACACCACCCAACTAACTCCTATAAATGAGACAGCACTGTGTTTTTATGCACAATAGCTTGATGTAAGTTTTATTTTTGCTGTCTTTTTAATATTAACTTATTCTGATTGCGTGGATCTCAAGTACCACCACAGGTGCAAAGATAGTGTAAGTTTTCGCATACTGTTGCCACTTAAAATCATGTGTCTTCAGACAACCTGATAGATAATATAATAATACAGACTATTCCTTGACTAGACAGTATAATCCTTGACTTTTCAAATCTGTGAATTATCTGGTGTCATCTGCTTTAAGACAGAAAAAAACCTCAGTCCACCTCTCCAGCTTTTCCCATGTTAACCAATAAAAGCTGCTCTCTGGATTTAGATGTGATTGAATCTTAGTCTTGCTGCAAATATTGTTGCATCTCTATGAAACACAGTCAACACATAAATAAGAAACCAAGAGGAAAGGAACTTCAACCAGTGGACATTATATATCCTTTACTCAGCAAGTACTTTTTCCATAGGCAATTTATGAACACATTTTTTTTTCTTTCTTTTCCTCCAGTCCCATAATTTTTTCACATTGCTCAGACTCACTCTTCCACACATGGTGCCCTTCTGTAGACCCTTTTTACACATTTCTCTAATTTTTTTTTATCAATCTCTTCTCCAATATACCCACTGACACTCTCTCATCCTTTGTTATCTTTCCCAAAAGATAGGATAGACGGACCTGGAAAGAAAAGTCATCAGTGCTATTAGGAGGATAAACTAAGACGACAGATTTCCCTCTTTGAGATCAATTCAAATTCAAAAGCTACCTTTTTCTGTCCTACTTCACCTATTTTTTATTTTCTCCTTTACTTAATTAAGAAACTATTTGGGAGAGGATCTGTCTTTTCATTCTGTGTTCCAATGACACTATTGCCTTACACACTAGTTCCCAGTTTTCACAATAGATATAAAGATGGCAGGGAAAAAGATATCTCAGCAAGAAGGAGTTGATTTTGTACACTTTGTTAACACTGGTTAATGAAAAGTTCCTTAATGGCTTGAAAAATAGATTTTTTTATTTTTTTTCTTTACAAGTTTGGGTTTAAGATTTCACAAAAGGATGCATTTTCCTGAATTCTAAATGCAGGTTATGTCAGAAAAGATATGTCACTCAAGTTTACCCCAATTCTTGTGTTTCATTGCAAACATAATATCCGAAAGTTGCACCATCATTGACATCAGCATGATATAAACAATCTGTAGTGTGATTATGCCGACAGAGACTTGCCAAGGTCAGGGAAAGAGGAGGCAAAATCAAAGTGAAATGTTCAAGTATTTCAAAGTTAGCAGGAATAGTAGCCTGGCATTGTAGGAGTCAAAATGAAACAGAGGAAAGGAAAAGCTGAACCAAACATTGAGAGTGACCAGGGTCCGTCTAGGAAACATAGGGTGAGATTTTAAAGTTTGGAGCCTACAGTGTTCAGTTCATAGTATATAATTGCACTCTTCAAAGTCAATCACTAATAAACGTCAATTAAAGTCACAGAATCACAGAGCTATAGAATTACAAGTTGAGTTGGAAGTGAGCTGGAAGTGCACCCTATTGTCCAATTCATTCTCAAAGTAGAACTTTGAAGTTGAAGCAGGTGTCTCAGGGCCCATATTATTTTAGAAATAATTTCAGGTCCTCATTATTTTAGAATATTTTAAAAGGAACTTTGAAAATTTTGAATCCAGAAGTTCTGTGGGGTTTAAGCTGAATGCCATTTTAGGCTAAGAAAATCACAATTCTTTTCACAGTGTTTCTAAGCAAAATGTAAGAATCTTGTTATTGGAAACTTAGTGTTATGAGTTAAACTGGATATTTCTAAAGGGACAGAGGCTTTCAGAGGTCACCAGAAGAAGCAGAAATCCTTGGATTATAGGGCAGAAGCTAAGTATGAGCCTCCTTGCAACTGTGAAGTTTAAATATATAACCGAGAAAAAGGTTTTTGTCAAAAAAAACCCTTTAATTTTGAAATTCCTATGGCCAAAGTGAGACATAATTCTTCTTAGATAAGTAGAATACATTGCAAATATATGTGCGTGTAAAGATCTAAGCCAACTCATTCAATGATAATTTAAATCTGCAATAGCACTGAAGGCTTATGTAGTAAAGCAGCTCTGCATATTCTATGTCTCAACAATATACTGTGCCTTGTAGAAATCCAAATCATAGCAAAAGTATAATTTTATCAATTCTCTGGGTACTCTCTGTTGCAATTAGAATAATTTTTATTTTTATTTAGTACAGTTGGAATAAAGTGTATTCTTGTCTCATAACAGGATGTTGAACATGGAAAGGTCTCTTAATTGTCTGGGATTTACGGAATTCAAACTCTCGATGTCTTAAATTTCTACAGGCTTTAACTATGGATTAAACTAAACTCAGCCATTCTTCATTTGCAATTTAATCAGTAACAATGTGTTTTGTAAACAAGTGAAAAAGTGCTGCTTTTTTGTTATTGAGAGCTGAGTCAAAAGACATTGTAGAAAAAACTCTCCCATGGTAAAACCTCACTCCCAGGTGAGTTAATCAGTTTATCCTTAATTGTTTCTTTTTGTTCTCTAAAATTCTCCAAGTTATCTACTAATTCCTATCTATCTTTCCAGTACTTTACTGAATAAAGGATCCGAATAAAAATGTGCTTTTAACTGGATTCCAACACTGAGATAAAATTTTAACCAAATATTTCCTTCTTAGAGACATAGAGACTTGACGTTACAGTAAGCTCTACATTTCTATTGCACAATGAAATTAAAGAGTACTTAATACTGTTATATATGAGTGTCCTTCAAACAAAACTGTACTGTAAAGATATCATTTTATCATGATCACTTCTACCCTGGGAAATACTTCTTCAAATAACGTACTAAAAAAATATCCTCTTTGTAGCTGTAAACCTCCTATAAACAGTTTATATAAACAATCAGGAGGCTTTGAGTTCACTACAGAAAGAGCACATATTTCTAATAACATTGAATAGACTGCTTACATAGCCATTATTTCACAATTTCCTCATGCTTTTCTGGAGGAGAGGAGAGAGGAGAGAGGAGAGAGGAGAGAGGAGAGTGTGTACAGACCTCACAGCACCTTCCAGTACCTCAAGGGGTCCTACCAGGAAGCTGGAGAGAGACCCTTCATCAGGAATTGTAATGATGGGACGAGTGGAGTGGGTTCAAACTGACACAGAGCAGATGTAGATTAGATATTAGGAAGAAATTATTCACTCTGAGGGTGGTGAGGCCCTGGAAGAGGCTGCCCAGAGAAGCTGTGGATGCCCCATCCCTGGAAGTGCTCAAGGCCAGTCTGGA
>VZTF01007688.1:2732155-2907508 GCA_013397755.1 Cnemophilus loriae | reverse complement strand
ATTCAGAGCCCAAATATGGATATTTCCATGAATATATCTGCCACATCCACAATGGCAGTTGCAAAAAAAAGGAGAAAATCCTATTGTGCAGAAAGCATGGAAGTGAGAATAACAGTGAAAGTGGCACCATTACAGCATTTAATGAGATGCCCTCGCCTGGAATATTGTGCTCAAGTTTCACTGCACTGCCTCAAAATTGAAAGGAAATTAAATGAAATGAAGTGCCATGAAATAAAATACAGTAGGTAGAAGGGGAGGAGGAGGCTGGAAGAGGTAAAGAAAATGATCAGAAGCTTGGAAGAACTTGTGAAAAAAGTGAGGGAGAGGAGAGAGGAGAGAGGAGAGAGGAGAGAGGAGAGAGGAGAGAGGAGAGAGGAGAACAATTTCAATCCCATAACTAGAGAATGAATACATGAAAAAATTAGGTAGGACAGTTGGCTGAGGCAGTAGCCACCAATGAAAAGTAAAGATACTAGCAGTACATTTTAGGATACAACATGGTTCTTTTTTCAGAAAGGTTATACCATGGCAATAACTATTTTATCTCAAGCTACAAGTTCAATTATAACTAATTTCTGAGATCATGCTCAGAGCTAAAAGAATCACATCAATGATTCCCAATGATCAGGGATATCACAGCTTTCTAACTTTAATAAATAATAGCATTTTAATGTATTTAATCAGGATGATGTCTCCAGAAGCAATAAAAGTTCTTACGTTTCTTAAGGAAAATTACTCTTAGACACAAAATTTTGAAAAGATCTGAAAAGGTTGTGAATTCATATTATGACTTCAGCCTCCTGAAGTTTTCAGAATTTGAGTTTCTTGACTCTTTACTGCTGTGTAATGATGACTTCATAGAATTATTTGAAGATTTCCTAATAACTTTCAAGATTACAAAGATTGCTGATTTTTGAGTCTATAGCTTCAGAAGTCCTGGGTCAGTCTTTCAGGGTTGGGAAGCACTGGTAGCTCTCATGATATTCCACTTAAGTTTACTTTAGAATCATAGAATCCTAGAATCGTTAAGGTTGGAAAAGACCTCCAAGATCATCAAGTCCAACCTTCAGCTGAATACCATCCAGCCTATTGAACCATATTGCAAAGTGTCACGTCAACTCATTTTTTGAGCATGGTCACAACACCACTTCCCTTGGCGTCCTGTTCCAATGTTTATCCACTCTTTCAGTGGAGAAATTTTTTCTAATATCCATCTGAACCTCCCCTGGGAACAACTTGAGGCCATCTTCCCTCGTCCTATCACTAATTGCCTGGAAGAAGAGGTCAACCCCCACCTTGACACAACCTCCTTTCCGGTAGTTGTAGACAGCAACTATATGTAACTAAACAGCCATGAAATCCTGAAAGTTTCAAGTAAGCAAGTTGTAATGGAGGCAAGTGGGCTTTAGCCCCCTCTAGAGAAAATTTACCTTAAAAAAAAAGTAATATAAATAAATAAACACTATGGGGGGGAAAAACAACGACAACAACAACAACCAAAAAACCTCTCAAGGAAGTGAAGAAGAGTCTGATATTGCAAGCTGACCACATGAACATGTCTACGAAAGAAAGGAGGTGCTGTAATTAAATATAACAACTCTTACTGTCTAGAGATAAGAAATAAATTTCCTCTCCTTTAAAATGGCTGACTAATGTAAGCCATCTTTCATCCAAATTACCAATATACATATCCCTGTTTCAGTGAGGCAGATGTTACAGGAATCCCATGATGGTCTCTATGGATGTGGTCACCTGCCGAAGGAAATATGGAGCATATTCAGCAGTGCAGTGAGGGTAAGGTTTACTCCAGAAACCGGGGTTAGTGGATCGTCAGGGCCACACATTGGCTCTCAAGAAGGCTATGGGAATTTAGGCTGACACAAATATTCAGCACTTTTGGCTTCATTTTCCAAGAAGGCTGGAAGTGCTTTCAGCTATGCAGGTACCTCTTGGAGCCCTCAGAATTTACAGGGGTTTCTACAGAAGCAACTGTGAGACTGAAGCCTCCATCACCTCAGAGAACAGTTATAGACAAGCGAACAAAGCTTTATCAAATGTGAGCTAAGTAACCTGAACCAACCCCCCCACTGCCCTCCCCAGTTTTTGAAGTTTATATAATGGAAATGACAACTGACCCAGCACCACAGAGTACAATTATAATTAACAGGAGACTTTTCTGAAAAATGTCTGTGCTGCCTTGGGGAACAATGTAGGTCACAGCATCAATTAAAAGCAGAACAAACTCTTCACTGCCTCCGTAACATTTAACCCTAAACCATTTTGTTGCTGTAAATTAAACAACCCCTTGCTGCATTACATCACAGGAGGTTTTTTTGTTTAAAAACTTATTTCAAGCTCCAGCACCCACTTTACCCCATATAATATGGGCAAGCAATATGGAATACTGATGTTTGCAGTATTTTCCTCAGCTTTGTGGAGAAGAATTATTATCTGTATATTCAGTTTTCTTTCACCTAATCTGGGTATTAATATTAGACCTTTGCAGGAAAGCATGTGAGATTTACTTAATGGATGATCAAAACCAGCAGTTTACCTTTGCTGCTGACTGTAAAGGAGATACAAGATTGTCTAAAATTCTAAGCTTCAGTTTTGAGGCTCTAGTGAATACTCTTCTATGCAGGAGAGTGGAATATAGAAATAAATCACTTCAGGTAAAATGTGTTTGCAGGGGTCACTACAGATATTTTACCTAATTACTGATATTAATTACTAATTTTCTAATATTATAGCAAAGATGACTGTCAATAGAAGACACCCAAAAAACTAAGGACATTCACTTTTAAAGAATTGTCCACAGGTAATGTCCTTTTTTGAGATCAAGAAATTCCTGTTTCTGAACAACAAAGACAATTTTCAGCAGAATTCAAGCCAGAAGAATGATCTTTGTAATAAAGCCTCTCAAGTGTTGCTAACCTTTGTGTTTGTTCATGTGGAAATATTGGTCAATATCTTGGATGCAATTAAGTCTTTTGAAGTTTTATTATTTTCTTGAATGGGAGGTGAAGCAAATTCTTCTCAGCTTGTGAGACTGAAAGGGCAACCTCACAGCATTGATAAGCTGGACTGCCTGAGCAGTATCTAACAAAGTTCATGCGAGACCACAAGGGAACATCAACTGACACAATAAATAAAGGGAAAACAAATTTATAAAGTGCACCTCTATCTCTTCTACTACTCATGAGTAATACCAAGTAATGAAAACATATTGCAGGCAAAATTAAGACTTCCTGATGCTCATGCAGTATTTTCAGCTCAAAAAAATTCTTCACAGAGCAGTAATTCTATAGGGTTATATAGGTGAGAGCAAAGACTCATTTCTGAAAACTTAGCAGTGGAAAAAGCTAAATAGCTATCTTAGTTAATAAATATGTCTCTCAGTACAGTACAAAAGAAGTGGATTCGTACATCAGAGAAATTCCATTTTAATAGAATTAAGTTTTAAGACTCAAACTCTGCCTATGTTCTCATCTGCATTTTCAAATTCCAATAAGGGGCACAGGAGCCCAGTTCCCTTTTCGCTGGTGAAATGTTAAGATTATGCAAAGAATGCCCACGTCTGGTTAGCCCGCTATCTATAGCCATAACATCTCAGTGCCAATGTTAAGGACTGCAATTCCACTGTCAAAGGCTTTAGGGAAATCCAGAATGAAAAAGGAGTGGCCAAGCTTTAGAGAGTTTCCAATTTGAGTAAAAAACAGAAGACAACAGATGCAAACCGTTCCTCGACAGTTCTCATCAGGATTTCACTAGAGTTTTAGACCCCTCATTACCGAGACACTGAATTTCTTTTAGACATTAAGACAAAGGGAGAATTTGCTGATGAATTGAGCAAAAACCATGAAAATGTTTTTCTGGAAGACTTCACAACTGAACAATGGACCCTTCCATCCTTGCTTAACTGCAGAGGAAAGTCACTTTTCTTGCCAGGGAATGAGCTAGGGTAAGTAAGGTAGGAATAAGTGAAAGTAATTTATTTTAGGTGCAAGTCAAAGCAGGAAGCTTGAAAAAAAAATACTATAATGGCATGTAGTAGGGGGACAAAATAAAGCTCATTTTAATTATATTTTCTCTAGGGGTTGATAGATTGTAGGCTGGGGGTTCTCTGTGTCTTCTTACCTCAAAGTGTTCTAGAGTGTTATCAGATGAGGATATATCATTCACTGCTCTGAGAATATGTGTAAAGGTGGTAAAATAATGAATTAGTTCTATGTCAAACAGAAAGAAAAGGTCTAAAGACTCTTCAGGCACTACAATCTTTCTCAAAGCCCTTTGTAAAAGAAAGGAAAATGCTGTTACTCTTTTACAGGTAGGAAAGCAAAGGGAAAGAGAACGAAGCAAGCTGCCCAAAATGACTCTCGAGGAGTTGAAAAAACATATCATATGTCTAGAACTTCGTTTTAAAGACCACCCAATCTTCAACCAGTTATACAAAACATGACTGAGATGTAGATGGCAGACAGACAGCACTGCAAAACATCAAGCCCTCTCAACCAAATCTTGCTATTATAATCAAAATTTTGCTACTCCAGATTAAAAATCAGTGAAGGAAAATTAATTCAGAAGTTCATGATCTAGAAGAATTCAAACTTTATCCTCCACACATGTAGGCCAGGAGGTGGGTGTACTGAGCTTTTTTAATGAATTAAAATGCAAGGAAGTGGGAAGGAAGTAAAAAGGAAATACATGCTTTCATTAGGCCAAGTAATACAGCTCCACATTTCTCCATTTGAACTACTGACTGGGGAAGAAGGTGACAAAATGCATTAGTTCTATGAGTTGAATCTCCCTCCACAATACCATCTAACCCCACATTCCTGTGTAGAAGATTTTTCTGACTCGGCACCTCAAAGGCACCTCAGAGATTTGGGGTTTAAGGCACAAAGCACCATTGGGATCTAATGTACTGCCACTGACAACAGCAGCTTGTCTTAAACACAAGCGTGCATGCCGACTTCAGAAAAGCACCTAATCCTGAAAACGTAACAGGACTGAGATCTACTACTTTCCTTGATGGTTTTTCCTTTGTTCTTACTTTTTAAAACATCTGCCTGGCCTTGGTTTACTCTTACTCTGGTACACATTCTGCTTTTCTCTGCTACTGTGGAGAATCCTTTTATTCCCAGTCATCTCACAGGAATTCACTGTCATTAAGTCATGTCTCTCTCTGGCAGATTTTTTCTCCATTCTAGTCTCTCTTCTCTCTTTTGATATTTATTTATTACCTTTATAAACTACAGATGCCCAAACCTGGTACAGTATTTCCTTCCACAGTCTCACTGTTGCACACACCAATAAACTCACCTCCTTACTCTTAATTTTTAGTGAGGTTTTTTACATTCATGTTCATAGTACAAGCCTCACTGAGTTGTCTGTTCTTTCCTCTGGAACATTCCTAGCATCACTTATGTCAGCTGTAGGGGTCCCCATGCATATGTAAGGCTGCCATTGCTTCCTTCTGGCTGTGTAATACTCTTCTGGAGACAATTTTGACAATTTTGTCTGAATGACCTCTGTGTGCCAGGCTAGACTGTAACTGGATTGCACGATCTGATTGCTGTTTCCTCCTTTTTTTCCCTACTGTTTCAATCTTTGCATTATTTTAAAACTCTAACATCCAAGAATTCATGCTACTTTCCAAATGATTTGTGAAAATATCGAAACCTGTTGTCCACACCCAGTTCTAAATTGTGGAAGACTGTGGAGAGAGACTATTTTCAAGAGGATGCAGTGACAGCACAGGGGGGAATGGCTTCAAACTGAAAGAGGGCTGGTTTAGATTGGATATTAGGAAGAAATTCTTCACTGTGACGGTGGTGAGGCACTGGCACAGAGAAGCTGTGGATGCCCTACCCCTGGAAGTGTTTAAAGGCCAGGCTGGATGGGGCTTTGAGTAGCCTGGTCTACTGGAAGGTGTCCCTGCCCATGGCAGGGGAGTCAGAACTAGATCATCTCTAAGTTCCCTTCCAACCCAGGCCATTCTATGATTCTATTTTATGACTTTATGATCCCTCAAAATTTCTGTGTAAGGATCATTTCTCACTGACTAGTGCTTTGAGATGTCAGTCTTCAAGGAATATTATTTTGATAAAGTATACTGTTATTTATTTATGCCAGATGAAATACAAAATTAAATGAAATGCCTTACAAAAGCCTAAACAAAACCTAGGACCATTTGACAAGCAAATTCACAATCTGGAATGAAATTTATCTAGCATAATTGCTTTTCTTTAAAACTATGTTGACTGTCATTAATTTCTTCCTTCCACTAATTCATTCTTATGCTTACTTTTTTAGCTAAATTCTCCTCAATCTTTCCAATAGTTTTTCCAGGGCTGAAATACAACTAGCCTGCTCTGCAGCATTATTTGGAAAAAAAAAAAAAAAAGTGAAAATAATAGCATGACACTCATGCTCTAGAATTTAAAAAATTCTCCAATAGATCTTTTCAGCCTCCTTTTTTAAGGTTCTTAGGTGAAAGTTACCAAGTAATGAGCCTTCTGCTTTACTTATTTTATCACTGGCAGATGTTGTTTAACATGCTTTGAAAGATTCAGTGCTGTTTGTACAGTAGGGACACTGGATCTCCTACCACCATATGGGCTTGCTAAGGAGCAAACAGCACTTCCCTCCTACCGTGTGCCACTCAGTATTGAAGAGGTATCAGAGCTTTTGTTCATCTTCTTGTGAATAAATGACATGATTAATTAAACAATGATTGACTGGCATAATTTCTTCTTTTTGGCATTACAAAAAAAAGCAGCACAAATTAGTTAATTCACATACAAAATAAACCAAGAAATAAGCTTTGTTAAACTTTTCTTGAAATCTTAGGAGGTAGAAATTGAGTGTTCAGATATATACTCTAAGGGTTCTTGTCTGTTATGGTTGCCACTGAATTCATCCTAGGCTGCCACCTTAATCATTACATATTTTCTGCCCTTACATTAAAGAAAATGACCTGGACATCCTAAGCCATTATAAATTGATGTCCAGCTGGCAGAGAGCTGTGCAAGATCACTCAGAATCCTCATCCGCCCTATTTATCCCAGAGTCTTGTTAACCCTGGATAAGAAAGGATAGCAATTTGGACGTCAACAATATATCACTTTAGACTACTTTTACCAGAAATATCCTATTAGTGTGCATTATCTTCATATCTTAATCTGCCTTCTTTTCCTCCTGAGACTGCAAAGGACCCAGCTGGCAAACTGCCAGAATATCAAGTTTCTCACACAGCTATTATCATAATAGCAGAAGGTCATACACTGAAAACTGAGTACACAAGTGCAACATAAACTAAACTGAGTATTTCGATAACAGAAATTTATGGAGGTTACTATCCTGATGCAATAGTGTCACTTGCACTTTTGTTTGATTTGGAGGGGTTTTTTGTACTTCTGGTTTCAATGACAACTCCATTGGGAAAGTTCTTTGATCAAAAAACAAACAAACAAACAAAACCCCAAAACAAACCACAAAAAACCCCCACACCAAATCAAACTTCAGCGATGCTTTTTTGTGTCAGGCTCTCTGGATCCATAAATATACTTAGTCTTCCTGTCCTATATCCTGGTTTGGTCCTGCCTGTTACATCTCAGAGACTGATTGTACCTCTGCTGCACCAAGAGGAAATAAAAAGAAATGTCAAAAAGATAAAGGTGAAATTTTCCTGACCGCTTGAGATACCAAAGTCGAGACATTTACACCTAAGTTATCTGACCATAAAGAACTTCGAGACAATGGAGAGACATAATCATTTCCAGGGCATGATCCCCCTCCATCTAAAGGAGCCATCCAAATCAGGTTAGAAGAATTGTGTTCAGGACAAGTCTCTCCATTGACTACCACGGCAATACCATTGACTTCCTCAAATGTCAAAAGTCAAGTCAAGCCAAATTGTTTTCCTAATAGCTCAAACTGTTTTCAGTTTGATCAGTATGTAACCAAGGCTTCTTACATGCCACAGCATCTTGGAAATTATTGAAACATTTGCACAAATATTATTTTTAACTTGAAATAGGTCCTTTTGGGTCCAGGGAAGCATTGGTGGAGAAAAATTGGCAAAACTATTACGCAGCAATTCAGAAACTATTTGCTTTCCTCACTTACTTCTCACAGCCAAATTCACTACTCTCACCTGTGTATTAGTCCATTCCATTTCAGGAAAAGGTCCCAGCTGAAGGCCTCTACCTGTGGGATTTTCTTCCTCTTGGCCTTTCTGGAAGTACATAGAGACATCTACTCAGGACATGTTCCAAACTCAGATTTTTCATTGTCTTTGCATATGGTGCTTAGTTTTGTGGGTTTGCTTCCCAGGCTGGTTTTTTGGGGGGAGTGGGCCCATTTATTCCCTTGAAGCTGGAAATTGGTGTTAATACATGCTGAATTGCCCAAAGGCTTTATAACAAAAAATAAATTAGCTTTATATTACATAGTATTAAAAATGTGAGTGCATACTATTGATTTTAAATATCTATCGACTAGCTATTTATCACTGAAGGAAAAACAAGCAAGTTATGTATATTTTACAAGAATTAACACTGTACTACTGTATTTAGGTTTATTTTTAGTCTGCAACATCTACCAATCTCAAGTAATTATTAGCAAATGAAGCAAGAAGGCTACAAGGAATAAATAAAAATTCTCTTGACAGTCCACCTCTTTCTAGCTAAAATTAGAAATAACCCTGTTGCTTCTAAATTTTAAAACCCACTCTAATTATCACTATGAATTTATAAAGTTTAACAGTAGGAGGTTATATATTTGCTTCTAATGAACGTCAGGTTTCCATTTTTTTGTGAAACAGAAAATCTATAATGAATTCGGTCTCCCACATAGGCATGAGTCAATGCCATTATAGAAAACACATGAGTTCTTAACAAACAACAACAATATGGAAGAGCCCTGCCAGTAAGGAGAGACATAAGGGAAGGATCTCAGTTTTTGTTGATAGCAAAACTACCATATTTGTAGCTATGCATCCAAACAGCATTTTTTTACACAATGTTTAATACACAAGGGACTGAAAAGCATTTTTACAAAGGCCGTATTCATTACGATGCTTATGTAATGCTGAGCCTCACCTTTTACTATGTTACTTTAGAGACTTTTTGTTTCTATTTTAATAAAGAATACAAATTTTAAAAATAATAGAAATCATAGATCAGCTTAGGTGTGGAAGGAAATAAAGATCACCTAGTTCCAACACCCCCTATCATCGGCAGAGACACCTTTCACTAGACCAGGTTCCTCAAAGCACCATCCAACCTGGACTTGAACACTTTCGGGAATGGGGCATCCACAGCTTCTCTGGGCAACCTGTGCCAGTGCCTCACCACTCTCATAGTGAAGAATTTCTTCTTAATATCTAATCTAAACCTGCCCTCTGACAGTTTGAAGCCATTTCCCCTTGTCCTGTCACTACATGCATTTGTAAAATGTCTCTCTCCAGCCTTCTTGTAGACCCCCTTTGGGTACAAACCCACTTCTTTTTATGTATAAAAGGTAACACTTTTTCACTCTCACCTGCAAGATTAAGTCTGTTTTAATAACAAGCATAAAACACAGCAAGTATAAAACCACTAGGCCAAGTCATTCAGGGAAGTCTCAAAACTCTGTTGCTATAAAGAATTGCTAATAATAGTCAAAAAGCTCAGGGTGTAACACTTCTCAGTATAAAGTATAGTCTAAGGAAAAGGGACTTCTGGCTCTGCTTAAAAAGATTAATGCTGTCATACAACAATATTTTTAAGAATCGAGGCTTATATTGATGCTGTCAGTCTTCAGGCATTTATCTGTGTCAGCTAGGAGCAGAGTCCTTTGAGAGCTGGGAAAATACTGAGAATGGTTTCAGGCTTAAATACCCTGAGTCACTCTGGAGGGTGCATTCCCACCTCAGCGAAGTGGGAGGAATGGAGGTCTGAATATTCAGTTGAGCTTACATAGAGAGGATTTTTACACGAAAAAAATCAAGAGTAACTTCTTTTACAGTGTAATGGGCAGCTGTGGATTCCCTAACATCAGCACCAAGCCTTCCAGGAACAACCACAAGGCATTTTATGGACAAGTCCACTGGAGCTGATGCACTTTGACCACGGCAAGCTTCTGTGCACATGTAGTTTAGTTTGAATATTTGGTTCTGGAGACTTTTAATAAGAAATGTGTAGTACCCCAAACACAGATAGAAGAAATGCACACTGAGCAGTAAGCACTTGCCTGACAGAGGAAACATCAAAAGCAAAAATACAGAGGAAGGAACATCTCTGTTGAGACCATTAATTAAGGAGGAGCCAAGAGTGACGTTCTGTTGCAAAATGGCCTTCATTCAAGATATGAAGAATTGTTGTGTATAAGGACAAGGGTTATAACTATTGTGTGTAATCACTGATGATGAGACACCAGCAGAACTGTACCATTTTTGGGCACTTTGTTTAAGATAAGCACTGAAAAAGCCAAAGAAAATCTACAGAAGAGGAAACTAACAACCTAGAGAAGACTGAAAACAGGATATTACATAGGGATAGTGATCAGTTGTCTGCAATTGAGAGAGAAACCAGAGAAAGCACTCCAAATTTGCTGCTATTAAAAACACCTGTAACTGCTAGGGTGCTGAAACATTGAAAGTCTCCAGTCCTTTCCATGTCCTACATGCTTTGACCCCATGAGAGGTTTATTCCCTAGTAATTTCAGCAACTTTAATTTGGAACCAGATGATTACTAGCCAGCTGAAAGCAAAAGGCATATTCCTCCATGCTAAGTTAAAATAAAATAAATACATACTTGCTTCCAAGGTAAGATTTTACCATGCCACTAGTGGATGTATTGGTTGTAGAAATGCAATCCTCTTTGTAAAAAAAAAGTATTTTGAATAAACTACTTAAATCAAGTAAGGTAGCATTAAAACAGCATTCTTCATAAGCATCAAACTGTGAGCTACAAATGTGGCAACCCTAAAGGTGAGACTGTTTCCCAAATAGAGCTGTCTCACGTCATCAAATGCATTAAGGCGTCATTTTGTCTCCAGCTGCTTCTTCAAAAGGGAATTGTTTTCCTTCTGTCATTTCTGACAGACATATGCACACCTCAGATCTTATAGGACATCTAAAATAGCAGAATATGCCGATCTTAGACCACTGAATCTCATTCCAAAAAGTCTTTTTTTACTTTAAGGAAGTCTTTTCTAATACACATTGTTATTCACACTAGCTATTATTAAATGCAAATGTATAGTTTAAAAATATAAAATTTGGGGGGTTATTGCATAGAAAATCTAAAGCTTCTGCTCTTTAAAAAAAAATAAATAAAAAAATTCAAGAATCCTTAATGTTATGAACTACAGTAAATCCAAAAATCCAAAATCCAGTAAAAGTTGTACATAAGACCTAGAGCCAAATAAGCTTCCGCGTTGAAGTACATCAATTTTAGAAGGATTTAAATACTCTTATAGTCTGGAAAGCCTTTTTAATCTGTAGATTAAGGAAGGATCAGTTTATTGCCATGGAAAACGATAGTGCCTGTTAAATACTGTCAAGTCCCATGGTCCAACAAATATTACCTTCATATAAGAACATCACGCAGTGTCATAAAAAGAGTCAGCCACACCAATCAAACTGAGGAAAATACAGTTTTCTGTTTCAAAAAAGTCTTCAAAAAAAGATCTCATGAAAATCTGCATTGTTCCTGCTAATCATATGTAGAGGGCTTTGATGTACTGCCATGCAAAGTAACAGTAATAAAACATGAAAATAGGGAGATGTGAAAAGAAAATGGTGATAGTATTTCTAAATAAAGCCATGAAAAATTGTTGGACTCACAAGAACTTCAATATACTGAACAGTATCTGTGATCACGGTGCTAAGTTCAAGTCTGTTCCTCATGCCAGTGATATAACTACTATAGACGAATTCTGCAGAACTGAGCATGAGGGGATGAACTTCCACGGTGAATAATTGCTTCTAAACTAAAAATTTCATTTATGTTAGACAACGATGGAAAGGCAAGTTTCAATGAAAAGCTAAAAAATATATAGGAGGCTACAATTTTCTTTTAAAATTTGAGTCATTCTTTTTTATCAATTTACAACAGAATAATGAACAGCTGATAGCACATTAGAGACAAGTCCAAAAATACATTTAAAACAGTCTTGTGAATGAAATGAAAATTCAGGAGCAGCAGATGGGTTTAACTGCTGTTAAATGTGGAATGGTTTCCAAGAACATGTTGTATGTAATAATAAATAGCCAGAGACATAAAGTTTCCCCAGCAGTTTAAATCCTGAGCATACGAGCTAAGTGAGGGCTTTCAAGCTTTGGCTCACTGCAACAACCTTACATTTTACCCTTGCCTACAGCAGCAAAAATGCTTGTTATTAACAATGTGTGCCAGCAATGAGTGCAATTACAGCAGCACTGAGCACAGTTTCACAGGCAGGCAGGTTTAACACGGGCTTTCTGAAACAAGAATAGTTCTTGGCTCTGCTTGCAGGTTAATCACATTCAGCACCAGGGTATCCATTCTCACAGTGGATAATTATGTCAGTGTACCCAGTGCCTCAGTTTGTGCATATGTTTTACATAATAAACATGTTAGAAATTGCCTCCCCTTCCAATTCTTGATCTGGGTGTGGGCACTGGGATTACGTACAGCATCTAGGGTTTCTGCAGTCATGCTCTGACTGCCTCCATGCCTCATGCCCTCTTGGATTTAAGCAAAAGTGAAGTGTCTAAGGCCCAGGAAAACAGGCAGCAACTTTTTTGTTTGTACCTAAAACAGTTCTGGCTTCATCTCCTAATCCATCAAAAAGTGGCTTTAGTAAGTGACAGTTATGACTAAGCTAAAGCTTCTACACTTGCTACCATGTATTGTTACAGTTGACTGACACAAATATTTGTGATATGGAATGAAGCTGGAACTTTTAAACTCACAGTGATGCATAGAGGCGCAGACAGAGAAGGGTTCAAATGAATGAGTGCAACTGGCAGAGAATAGAAATCTACATTGGGATCAAACCCAGAAAAAAATCACTGCTGCTGTCTCCTGTTAATCCAATTGCTTCTGTAACAACAAAATATTTGTGAAGAACAGTGGAAAAGAGCAGCACTGGATTCAAGGAAGCCTCTGGAGTTCAGAGCAGAACTACACTATAAGATGTGTGTTCCCACTTAGATAACACCAAGGATGATTCAGGTTAGCTACTCTGTAACACCAGTATCTGCTTGATACTGTCTTGGATGAACTGGAGGGAAAGAATTATTAGGAGAACAAATGATAGAAAAGAAAGGTGAGGAGCCAAGTGAAAGAACCGTATCAGACAAGAGCAGAGATGTCAGACCTTCATGTGGGTTACCAAGTATAACCTTACACTGCTGCTAACCTACTACTTTTCACTGCTACTCTAGAAAATCACGATTTCTATCCTTTCATCACAGAAACCACCTCTTTTTCCAACTAATTCTCCCTGTAGAAAAAAATATAATATGACTATTGCAAAACTACTTCTCTCTAATCCTAGTACTGTACTTCATTCATGAAATGGATAAAATTAAATCAGTCCACCGATGCTCATGTGGCATTCAGGGACTACTTGTTTCCCAGGGATCTTCTAAGACCTTTTTTTTCTCCCTTGTCTGGTATACCTACTGAGAGGCTTAGAAATGAAATTGCTCTATTGTCTGGGAAATTCAGCCATTAAAGTAACAGTTGCCAAAGCATGCCTTTCATTCCAATCCCAAAATTAATGGTTAGAAAACATCACATATGTATAAGCTAACATCCTTTTGGACAATCTAACAAGTACCCTTACTAGAGGTTGTTTGGAGATTTCCAGAGCCGTGGCTTCTATCCAGCACATCTCAACTGAAACACCCTTACTGCTGCTGCCAAATGGATACAAACACAGTAGTTTCGTGGGCCCCCTGTTCAAGCTGCATCTTGTTCTGGTTGGTCGGACCTGCTGGAATGCTGTAGCACTACTACTTCTGGAAATGGCTGTATCACCCAAAGAACCAGGAGGCTGAGGAACATGCTCAAGCCTGGACCCTCATTATCCTCACTGTTAGATGTTACATGTTACATGAAGCCCTGGCTGTTCTGTGTAATTCCAGCTAGCTCCTTCCAGGTCAAAACTGCGTTAGAAGGAGCCAGACTCATGTAGTGTGGACATGAATAAGCACCTTCTGTTCCTCAGTGTAGACATAGCCACTTCCTACTACTGGAGGTGCACAACACCATTACCTGAAGTAAAAGTATCCAAGAATTCAAATTATATCAATTGTTTATTTCTCTTTTCCCATTTGAAAGTGTCCAGTGATTTTAGGGGTGGTTACTGGCAATGCAAACATATGTGTTTTCAGGTTTCTCTTAATCAGAGCTATCAGCAACAACCACTTCACTGGAGTCACACTGGAATTTGAAAGTGGTGACTACAGAGCACCACTGCTGATTAATTTTGCAATAGTTGTTCTGAAGGGGTTTTGTACACTGTTTTGACCAGCCATTTAGACAAAGAATTATGGGTATAAGAGATTACATGATTACAACGAATCTTCATTGACAAAGTACTTAAACACATGCTCAGTAAACTATGGTCTGTTCTTAGCTATTACTCAGCCATTTGTATTATTGCCAAAAAAATGGATGATATACATGAACTTCTCTTTCACAGAAGCTTTTTCTGAGAAAGGCTAATCATCAAGCACAAACCTATGGGTTTGTAGGGATTTTCTTTGCCCTGAAAATTTAAACAAATAAAGGCCTGGGTTTTTTTCTGGAGAGCCATTTTCTTTTCCTAACAACCAACATGAGCCTCTTTTGCATATTGTTGATGCCTTGGAGTGGCTACCTAGAAGAGAGGCTAGACAAGATCAGGAGAAATAAAAGTACATATTTATTAAAGGCTTTCAAAAGGTACACCTTGAGCAGTCAAAAGTCTCCAAGACGGGCTACACCCCAGATGGACAATGGTAATAAGTTTTTTCAGACAGATATAAGTTTGGTCCATTTACATATCAGGGGTTAATTGTCCAATTACAGCTTCAGGTAATGAAGTCACATACCTTCAGTTTGCTCCCCCCCTCCTCACCTCCCCATTCACTTTTGTTTATACTTTTCAGGGCCTGAGGCTGTCCTTGTATTTCAGGCCTAGAGGGATTGTTTTGTCTGACCAAAATGTGAAGACAGTTAACTAACACTTTATATGGAGTTTAGAGTTATGCACTAACGCAGTACAGGATTTGAAAAACATGAAGGCTAAAATCCTAAGGCATCATTGTAAGATGGTGTATTCTCTGCAAGACTTCAATCAGTGATACTGAAGCAAATTCAATGTATTTTGCACCTTCTCTCATGGGTCGTTCACGCTAAATTACCTTCATTTTATTATACTTTTTCTTTAACATTTTGGAGATGATCTTTGTAATGTCCAATTCCTGTCTGCTCCAGATATTTTTTCCAAAATTGGCAATAAATGTTAAATACACGCCACTGCCAAATGTAGTCATTTTCCGGTGTCTTACCTTGAATCTGCTCTGGCAGCCTCTGTGCATGTCTCCTTCGAGACCAGACTGGTTATTAAATTTCAGTTATTAGGAAACAAATTTAGGCTCAGGACAATTTTTTCTACTAAACCTTTGTCAAATACATGAATGACTTTGTCTACAAACAGCAGCTCTCTTTGAGGTTTATATTCAGTTCAAGAGTCATAGATTTCACAAACAACAAAAAGGTTTTATTTGTGAAAAAGTGAGAATTTCCGAAAGCATCCGTTTGTGGTCAGTATTAGCTTAAACTGAATTCCTAGGAATAGGGGCATGAGATATTTGCACCCACAATCTAAAGCTGTCTTCTTTATTACAGCCAACTGTTTGGTCCTTATCACCTGTACTGCCAAAGCCTTTTTCAGGCTTCACAGAGTAGAATAAGAGGATTGAAAGAAATTTAGCATTTCAATTATGGAGATAATAAGTGAAATAAGATCCTGTAATTCTCTCAGCTTCCTAAATTCTGTAGTAAGACTAAAACAGTAACGTCCCTCCATTGCTCTCCCATCAAAGAAACCATGTGCATTGAGACACAGGTGTCAACACGGATCAATGTGATGAAGTACCAGTGCCCCCAAAAAGCAAATATATAACAAAACTTAGTTCAACTTTGACCCAGTAGCCCACTTTGCTCCAGAGAGCACCTAATCATGGCTTTCTAACCTTTCTTGGTCCTACTGCCTGTGAGGATATCACAGATGTGCTCCTGGTGAAAGATTTTGGTTGTCCAGCACATCTCAAATGATAATAATAAGAAAAAAAATCTCTTCCAGGGGTGGAAAAAGCTTTAATGTACTGTTTTTCTAAAGTATCTAATGATATATCAAGCTCATAAAATTTATCTGGCATAAATTTTGACTGAAACATGATTCCCTTCTTTTTGTTCTTACCAAAGCTAATAACTGTGCTTGCTCTGACAGTCCTTAGGGAAGGGATAATTTACTGAAATGTGCGAATGAGAGACTGGTTGGTCTCCACATGTCTCCTGATGCCTCTGGAGGCTGTAACCATGCTCATCAGCTGAGATGATGGTGTTTATGCCATTTTAGTACCAGAGAGACTTATCTGGCCCTCAGCTGCCACTGGAGAAAGTAATGGGTTTCCTATGGGTGTGGTGACATAATAACCACAGACATACTGGGGGATGTCTCAGATGACATTTAATATGCTGATAAATGTCTGTGTCTTGACAGGTTTATTATCCCTGGAGGATATTTTTCCAACTTCCACTCTGCTTCCTTCATTTTTAGGGGTCTTCTTGATGAGGAAAAGGATCTCCCATATTTTCAACTAGTAAAATAAATAAATTTTCCTTAGTATCATTACGAGTGTCTTCCAATGTGCTGATCATCCACCTAGTTCAACACTTCTTTAGTGTGGGGATTCCAAAGTAAACTTTGTGCTTCAGACACCCCTCTCCCCGTTTAGCTTTTACACACTGATGTGTCCATGCCTCTTTAACTGCAATACATGCAGCACTGAATTCTTTTACTACCAGCAGTAAATTTACTATCCTGTATTCAAGGCTAGCAGTGAAAACAACTATTTTTGGAAACATAACAGTGTGTGTGCCATGTCCAACTCCGTAACTGGCCCATTTACTTCCAGTTCAATTGTGTATTTATCTCCAAATGAACTGCTGCTCATTGTTCCTCTGAGGATTAATCTGAGCAACACACATTTTGGCTCTTGCCAACTTTTGCAAGGAGGTATAATCCATCCTCCTTCTCACATCTTTCCTTTAGTGACACCCAGTAGGCCGGCTTCTGTTAACAAACTCTGCTCCTCAAACTCCACATGCTTTTTGCTACAGTCAGAGTTGTGATGCCTTACACAGCTCTTTTCTCCTACAGTGTTAAGGATCTCAATCAGGACATAATTGTCCACCCACTACTCTGAGTCTGAACCTGGTCCTTTCTTTTGTTTATCAAATTCTTAACATCTTCCCTTTCAGAATTCTTAGTGATGTTCCTGAGCTCTGTTTACCCTCCCAGTCACAAGAGCAGTGTTGGGATGTGACTTGGGCACGCTCAATCCCTCCTCCACTATTTTGTGCCACAGGAAAGCTAAGCAGGCATGATGTGCTCTTGGAAGAGCTCCAGCTGAATGACTGGCAGAAAACAAAGGCGGGGTGTACATAACACAGAACCCAGAGTCAGCGCGTGTTTGTGGCGCGCACTGAGGATCGGCGCCGCGGGGGGCACAGCAGAGCACACTCACGTCTCAGTGTGCATGGAACCAACGGGATCTCTCACCACAGACTCAACCCCCAGAAACGCCACGCACAGCTTCCACAGCCTTTTGTATCTCTGACTAAAGCCCCCATTCATATTCCATGCTAATGGAGTAGAGAGCATTCCACATCCTTCTTTGCTTTAGTTTTAAAGCCTTTTTGGCTGGGGCAACAAAAACTATCAAAGATATCAAGGATTTCAACCCAGCAGTTGTTAGAAAAGGATCTGGATTAGATCTGGATTATCTGGATCTGTTAGAAAAGGATTTTGCTGGCATTCATTGCAAAACTAGACTTGTGTCACTTTCGTTATCCTCTACCTTCCTGGAGAATTCTAGCCTTGGTGAGGCTGCCTTTGAAGTGTTTCACTCTCCTCCTCCGTGTATTTTCTCTGTTCCTTTTAACTCCTCCTCTGAATCCTGTTCAGCAATCCCTTTGTTCTGACAGCACTTGCAAGAGGGCTCTTTTATGCCTGGTTTAATCTAGCTGGGACTAACCACAGAAATCTGATGTCACCTCCCCTGACCCAGGGACTGTGTCTTACTGACGTGAGCACAGAGGTATCCACTGGTTATATCAGAGAGGGCTAATCTAAAAAAAGGTTTGTCATTAAGTTTATTGCAAATATATCTCACCTGATTTTAAGGTTTAATTTCAAACCTGTTCTTCTAAAAAAATACAGAAAATGTAACTACAAATAAAAGAAAAGTAATTATGATGAAAGACACTTGGAGATTATAATTGTGCTGTATTTTCAAGTGCCTTCAGGGGCATAAATATACATTTTTGCTTTTGTGCTATATCCAAGGAAATAAAATATACGAGTTCAGAACTGTGTTGGCAGGAAATCTCTATGCTGTTTAATTTTGGCAGGATGCTAAGTATTAGATGCTCAATATTATTTGACCTCATGACTTACAGGAAAACAATGTGTACTTAAAGCACAGAAATAATTGCTCTACTTCAGTATGTCCAGCTTTCCTATATTTAAAGGCAATTCACCATCTGAAGACATTTCCAAATTGAATTGTTCTAACATTTAATCCCACACTCCCAATGAAAACAGGATAGAATTTTTCTGAGGTTTCTTTCTCAATATTTCTCAGTTTTCTTTACATGAATTCTAAGCGAGTTAATACTTACATCTGCTTTATATACTCACAGCTCTTCAACACAGGGAATATAATTTCTGTCCTTAGGTTTATATCTTGGGCATTTTAGAAGCTTGCAAATCTTTCTATTATTCTGTCTATCTGCTCAGAATATATTTATACCCACATCATGCTTATGCTAGGTATGTATAATGTCTCTTTTGACTTTACACAGCAGCCCAGCAAGAATAGGTTATATACAGTAGATGCAAGGATGTGTATTTATTTGTATAGGAAAAATTTTACACCTTCAGTTCTTCCTCTAAAGTATTAATCCTCTTTCCGAGCCACTACCCTGAAGAATTATGTCACTGAAAATAGAGTTAAAGGCAACCACAGGAAAAAAAAAATAATAAGCAGTAGTTTTGAAAAGTACTTTACATAATACTTGTGAAGCTCACTACCAGGAACATGCCAGTGACAGAATCTCATGATAGTCATAAAAATGAACAGTACCCTTTAATGCCTTCACCATCTAGACATGTTTCACAAGGGTATAATATGTGGTGGGTTTTTTTTAAATCACAAAACTTTCCCTTATTCACTCTGCCTGAAAAAATAGCTGAAATTTCTTACAGCTGTTGGTCTCTCCCCACATCAGCAGTTAACATATCCCTCCCCTGACCATCAGGCCCCCTTGCTCTGTAAGAGAGCGATGGCTGAGGGGGACGTTTTGGAAAAACTGAACATGGGCGAGGTGGGAGAAGGAAATGAAGAGACTAAGGGAGTGTTTCATTGGAATGCCTGCTGGAAATGCCATTCCTTCAGGTGATATCGTAGGGTATCACCTGACAGTTACTCTAGGTCAGGATATGATAGGGACAGTTCCACTACGTCACCAGACTCCTGCACCCTCCATAATCCTTGATGGATATACAAACAACGTTTAACCTTCTTGAAAGAAACTTTATGGGTGAAATTAGCTCTGCAGTGTTAAGTGTTAGCATCAGAGTGCAATGTGTAACCAAATGTTTGATACAAGTGAGCTCGCTTGAAACAAATGGATGCCAATTTCATCTTACTCGCTCTTGAGATTCATGGCTGCAGGGTGTCTGTCACAATCACAGCTAAATTTGAACAGTGATGGATCAGATTTATGACAAGGTATGGATGGTTCAGGCATTATATTTTAGCAGGAATACTTATCAGACTGGACAGAAATTAAAAATCTCCTCTATGACTAAACACTTGGCTGGAGAAACAGCAAAAATAAATCACTTTTAAAGATGATATTTCTGGTCTGATTAACATCTTCCTGATCAGCAAGTCCTAAAAACCTCTGACCATGATAATGCATGTTCCTATTTTACACAAACATACACACACAGTGCATATAGGAGACAGAGTTAAGGTTGCCATGGGAACATTACCTCCAGATTTTTTGGGTTTGTATAATTAAAATAGCACAAGTTCAATGTTGTAATGATTTGGCTTTGCCTTGTAATTAATTACGTTCACATTTTCTTTGGGCGGGAACTCTCTTTATCTGATGGGTACAGCCCAATGCGATAACTTTATTCAACATTTCCAAAAGTTGACTTTCTAAGCAGGAGATATTTGAAACTTGAGACACTGTGCAGAAACGACTACAGTGTAGTATAGAAAGCCCTGCATCAGTGGTGAACCAGCTGTTGAACCAGGTTCAGCTGCTGGTAAGGTAACCTCCATGGCAGCAATGAACTTAGCATAAGCTCTGCCACTGCACTGCAGGCTGTGCCAGCCCTGGCATAGGCTGATAATGAGGTATGGAGAGAAGCAGAACATTTCTGGGACCTGATTCCTCCCCTCCAGCAGTAGCCATTACCCCACACGTATTTAATCCACCATGGGGAGCACCAGCAGTCCCCAGCCTTGCTTACGAGGGTTTCCCTCAACTCCCTGTTTCTTGGTTCATCTCTTTTCTTCTCCTATGCTCTTTCAGGTCAAGTACCAACTTCTACTGGACATTCAGAAAATTTGAGTTAGCTCTGAGCATAGGAATACACTCAGACTCCTCGCTCTAAACTTAGGCTCTGGGTTTTCAGAAGAGCTGACCTACAAACCTCATTGATGTTAACGACTGAAAGCGTGCAGCTAACAGCCTTCCTCAACAAGTCATCCAGATGAGGGTTTTTGTCTCTTACAGAAGTTGCACGAAGATACCAGAAATGAAGAATGGTCCTTGGAGCCCTTTGACTTTTCAGGAAAGGGACACTCAACCTTTTGTGCTATCAACCTTTAGAGCAAGACATGCTATTTAAATAAGCAGCGGCCTTTCCTCCCCATTTGAACATGTTGCTTCCTCAAGAGACCTGGACCTTGCCATAGGCTGTTTGCAAAGCAGAAGATACTCACAGTGAGTATGGAGAGATCATTATTGATCTAACTGCAGTCATGGGCCACTGCTGACTCCAAGAACATGAGCTTCAAAGCCTGCATTTGATATACATGTACAGAGACTGCTGTCAGTGCTGCAGACACGGAAAATGAGCTTTCTGAAGAGCCAGCTGGTTTATTCAAGGGGAAAGGAACTAAAATCACTCAAGTTTTTGGCATTGTAATGAAATGAGACCCTATCATATATATGTCCATACTGAGAAAAGAGTTTAGTTAAAATATTCAGTATAAGTCTCCTCCCTAAAGGAATAGCACTTAATACATGTTAAAATATAATTGTATAATTGGAACTCAAGTGTTTGGGTTATGTAAAAGGTGCTGTAGGCGTATCAGCTTAGACAGAGGTAATTAGATCTTGTGTATTAACATTTTTCCCTTAAAGGGATTATTAGCAATACTTTTAGTAGTGGAGATGATCAAGCCTAGAAGCTTGGTGGGAAAAGGTGCCTCCTTTAGCTCTGCGTTTGCTTTGTTCCCGCCTCTGTCACTGACTGGACAGAAAGAATATTTCTGCAGTAGATTACTCACTTAATACAATCCCCTCTGGGTGCCCACACAATGGCAATACTGCCACACCTTTTGGTGAAATCAGCATAAAACTGAATCACCTGCAAAAATCAATCATGGTGCTGAAAATAGGACTAGGTCGTTGCATTAAATAATGCAATACCTGGCCTGTATGTTTAGTAATGGGTCACGCACTGAAGGCACAGAAGTCTGTGGCAGGGCCAGGAATAGAAGAAATCAGAGCTCTACCATCTCCTTGAGGCAAGGGTTAACATTTTATACAGATAAGAGTAAACAGCCACACACCACTGCTTAGCTCGGTCAGCCTGAAGGATACAATAACAACAAATATGGTTTTACTCACAGGAGGCTGAATGACAATCAATGGCACTACAGCTTTGGAGTATCCAATTGAAGCCCTTGAAAAATCAAGCGGGTGCACAGGAAGACGGGTACTATGCTATCATAGTGTGAAGACAGGGGAATGTTATGGACTTCCTGGATTTTCAAATACATTGTAATGTTTTCTAGAGCAAGGAGCTTTTAATTTTGAAAACAGAACACTGCATCTTTAGAAAGTGGAACAGCAGAGCACAAACTAAAGCTGTTTTCAGTTTTTAGAAATTTTCTTTTCAAGATAAAAGAATAAATGTACAGTTCCAAGATAAAAGAAGAAATGTACAATTCCTCAAGCCAGGAAAATAAAACACAGCCAAACAAACCACCCACATACAAGGACTACTCCAGGTACAAATCACCCACATACAAGGACTATTCCAGGTATTTTCTCATTTCATTGCTGCTATCCATGCTTGTCTTTAATATACAAGAAAAACACTCCAGGAAAGAAATTCCAGGAAGAAAACCCAGACTTTAAGCTTCTCATTGAGAAGTTCGTACCAAACTTTGGAATCCAACAAAAATCTCAACTGAAATCACGAGAAGGTTAATCCAAACTAGAAATATTTCCCTGGTTTCATGTTTCTCCCTCCACACCTGCTGAAGACCTCCCTATCTCTACTCTAGACTACTCATATGAGGCTTTGTAAAGAGTTTGAGAACAGTACAAATATCTTGTTTCTAGGTAAGTCAAAGCCTCTCTTGGTACCTGAAGGGGAAAACCCTATTTTTTGGCTTTGTTCCTAAAGTCTCAAAGATCAGGACTCGTGGACTGAAAGAGCTGGGTAGCCTAAACAGAGATCTCTCTTCAATGCTTACCTGCACCGATATAAGAGGCAAGAAGAAGGAAAGAATCGTCACCAAGACCCACAGGACAAGCTCCCTTGTCTTCCTGTATTTTGACCCACACCATGCATATGACAGAGATGAGCAGCCCATTTCCAGAGGCATTCCCAGCACCAATATCAAGCACCTCAATATAATTTTTCCCCAAAGCTAATGACTGGAAGTTCTCAATACACTTAATAAAGGATTTTCTTAATTGCAGATATTTAGAACAAAAAACATATAGCAACAGTTACAGAGCTTCTTAAAATAATTCAAAGCCTCTCCCACTTGCCAGTTTTCCAAAGTGCATGTGTTCTAAAATGTGTTTTCCATAGTGGGATTGCACCTGAACCTGATCTTTGTGGACAGCAGCCGAGCACGATGGTGCACTTCGGAGCAGGGAATAGCAGCAAGTCAATGTGTCTCCAAGCAGTCTGCACCCTCCTTAGGGGTCAAGTGGTAGCTCAGAGCGAGTTGCTAAATGGTTGTTTGTATCATCTCTGCAGGCAAGCAGAGTAAGGTATCTATGGCCAAAGAAGTGATGAAAACTGTAGTTGATCGCAAACACTGCCAGAAGGTCACCACCACCTGGAGAGTGGTTGTTTGAAACCAAAAAGCTGTCGAGCTCAGGCGTCTCTGCTCATATTTAGAGCGTTTAATTATAGCTCATATTTTTAGTGTTAGTGAGAACACATTGAAAAAAATAAAGTGCTTTGCTCTTCTTTTGGGATCTCACCTGTTAAACCATAAATATGAACCCATAAAGTCTTTCGCTTTTGGGAGTGGCACTGTAACTTTAAGCATCGTTATATAATCGTGTGTCGGACATAGAATTATTCTACTTGAACACCATAGGTTCAAGTACACTATTATAAAGGGGAGAAATTCACTTCATTTTCAAAACTTCACACAGAGAAAATCTAATTTTAAGAGTTACAAGTTCAAAAAATGTTCAGCTCTTTCCAGTTTTCAGCACCTTCTCTTTTGTCCTGCTACAGCTTCATTATTTTCTTACTCTTTGCAGTACATAGCAGTCCTTTTGAATGAAAAGAAACCCTTCCACATTAGTCACAATAGGAAAATTAATTTTACTTTGCAGCTGGTGAATGAAGATTATCAGAACTTTTATTCACACGCAGAAGATAACAATACAATAGGTAAGGAACACTGACGAAATGCTGTGTTTACTCTAATTTATCAGTTCTGCAAGCTGTGACTTGTACTCAAAAAAAGCTACCTAATGCATGAGTGCATTAGTCCTCTTTGGTAAATTTTGTGCCCTAAATTCAACTAAAATCCAACACATACCAGTGACCACATGTAGTGCATCATTTGATGGTTTGTGGAGCTATTTTATGACAGGAAAAGAAAGAGAAGCCAGTTTTCCAGGGCCTTGTGCCCCTTAAAAAGGCAGCAATATGTTCAGACCAAATAACCAGATTTCTTTAGGTACCAAGTCTGACTGAGGTCTGAGAAAAGCATCTCAATAAAAAGCCCTAGCCCCAGCTTCTGCAGCCAAACTCCACCAAGGAATACAGTCTTATTAAGTGCTGTGCCTTGGTCTTTAAATCAGTCATTTACAAGGTTTAGCCAAATCTGAAATTACTAACATGAAGGTATTTCACTACAACATGATATCAGTCTTAGTTTGTGTCTCTGCATCAGCTTCTCACCATCTAACTAGAGGAATAAATTATGCAGGAAAATAAAAGCAGAATCTGCTGCCTTTTCTTGCCTTATTTTAATTTTAGTTGCAATTAATTCAAGGAGTTAAAGCCTTCTTGATAAAGAAATGCTTAAAATACATTAGCTAGATTTAACTTATTAGGGTTTTGACAACAAGTCATGTTATTATTTACTGCAGCATTCAAAGACCTGTTTGACTTCTCACTCTTGCATAAGAACTTCCAGGGATGTGACAACATGCATTTTCTATATAAGGCAAATAGACCTCTGCATCACAAACATTTTTGACACTTTCAAATGCAGTTTACAGCCTTAAACAGACATTCCGCTTCTCCCACCCACCCACCATCATCCAAGGCCTACAGTCACCAAAGTTCCAGAATTAAGAGTGGGAGAATTCCTAATCTACTAGGTAAGTGCAGAGTTGAGTGACCTGTTTGTGTGTACGTCCACATATGCGACAGGGTACGGACACATATCCCTATTCCTGTCTGCCATTCTCTCTAGGAGTGCCCTCCTAACTTCCCTACCCAAACCAACCACATCGACTGAGCTGGGGTCTAACAGCAAATTTTAAGTAAGAGCCAGGAACAGCAGAGAAGGCACATATGTATATTGGAGAAGTAAAGCAAAGGAGGAGATAGGGCATAGGCTGAATAAAGGAAGCAGTGGAGAAAGAGAAATTCTGCATGGGCAGATCCTTAGAAGATACTTAATTCCTGTCAAAAGCCAAGGGGGCTGGTACCTAATTATCTCAAGGATCTTGACCTTAGAGTCTCACAAACTCTTCCTGAACTTATTTAGAAATGGAGGCATAAAAGGTGATGCCCTAGCCCTGTGACAGAAGCCCCTGCCATCCTGGCCCCTGGCAACATTCCCAGCTTTAATCAGACGAGGCCAAATCAACTTCCTACATGTGTTCTAGTAGATCAATGGAAGAACAGGGAGCAACATTCAGAACTTTCAACTTCCTTTCCCTAGTTTTAAACTCTGGGTTGTGCTTCTCATATTTCCTTCTGTTTTAGCGGCAGTGATATTTCACCTGGCATTACTTAAAACCCAAACCATTTCTTCTGCAAAGAGAGGTGTACGGCTGCATGCTAAAATCACCTCTCATTTCTCCTGCTTCCAGTGAAATTTGGATGAGGTCATTTATAGAGGTTCTTTCCAATCAACATTTCCAAGATTCTATGATTACTTTGCATGCGTTCTTGTAATGTGAGCTGACCCATTCCAATCTGGACTCCTTTCTTTTATGAATAACTGAAGACAGTAGAAGAAAACTCATCAGACTACAGGACAACTAATTCTCATCTAGTAACAGAAACTTTATTAACTCATGGAGCCCTATGCTGTCCCTCCTGGTGAATAAAAACAGCTAAGAAACAGCTGGTGTTTGCATGCAGAATGTGAATTAGTTTGAGAGCATCTCCATTTCTCTGGCTCAGCACACTAGAAGTTTTTATTCCAACTGCACAGGAAAGTAGTAGTTGCTAATGCTCCAGGAAAAAGTGGTGCAATCTAGCATCAGTAAGAGATTTATACATTGGATCTATTCAGATTAGGCAATCACAGACAGCAAATTAAACCCGTTTTAGGAAGCTGCCCCCAACACAAAGAGGAATAGCCCGACATTCACGCCCCAGCTCTGTGAGGAAGATGCTGTTCCCCTCTCCCTACAGCTGTACCTGACCTGAGGAAGCAAGCTTGAAGGCCCTGCAACAAAAACACTTTCAATACAAAACCTCTTGGTTCATAACCAGATCTTGCAATCCTCTGAAAGTTTATCTCACATAGTCTCTATTCCCTCTCTCTCTCTCTGCTCACTTCCAACACCTTTACAGGGCTGTGATCTTCAAGACACTGGAAAGACATGTCCTTAATCCTGGAAAATTCAAGATCTGCATGTCTAGAACTCACGTGGGGGTTGATGCATATAGTAAAGAGTGCAAAACACCAGGGCTTTAAGGAGGAGGTGCAACAGTCTCCTCTGTAATACGTACATACACACAAAATTAGACCTGCAAGTGCATTTTCTAGGTCAACTTCTTCTCCCTCCTCTGCTCTCACCTCCTCCCTTGAGTTTTCTTAATTGTTCTGGGAAGAAATACATGTTTCAAAATGTATCACCAAATTTTATCTTAGGAAAACATATTGTCCTGGATTTATATCCCAAACTACTGTGTATGGAATGTTAGTCCTCAGTTAATTTTGCCAGTGCAAAAATGGCCTATGCTTTCTTATGCTGTCAAGTGTTTAGTTCCTGCGAAGCTAATTTATTATCTTTCTTAAGCTAAGGACCAGGAATCTGAGCACAAAGACTGACATAGACAAAGGAAAGAAACGAGTAGGAAAAGTATATTTTATAGGTACAGTGCAAAACACTGCTACAAGAACACTGAAAAGACCTTCCCTCACAGCTCTGCAGATTGTTGTGTCCTGAATTTTATGAGACTCTACAGCACTTTGCTTAATTTATTGTAGACTGCAGAACCTGGGATATAACGTGCAGTTTGAGAGCCATATGGCCCTCTGAACTGGGCTGAATGTCCCTCCTAGCCATCAGCCTAACCACAATTCCTGAACACTCGCAAGATTTGCGTGATGCAGTTACTGATTTGCCTCCTTGCAACAGGTGTATGTTCATCTGCTTGTCAGCTTCCTTCCTCGTGTATCATCATCCTATGACTATTTTTAAACAATCTTTGCAAAATAAAAACTCAACCAGAGTTCTGGAAATTGCTTCTTCCCTTCAGCAATTTTATATAATAAATTAGACGATAGTAGGACTACTTGGATGGGTGGAGATAAGAGCCTGTCAGCACTTTCTTTTCAAACCCACTTTTGCAAGGACTTGCGATTCATCTACAACAATTTACTAAGGAGAAAAAAAAAGGGGGGGGGATGTGAAACCTCAGACCTGGAGGAAGAACCATAAGAAAAGGATGAATAATAGTATTTCAAGGTATACCTGAAATAAATAGTGTGGAAAGAGGGACATACAGAAAAAATGAAAAAATACTTTGATTTTCGCTAATGTCATTCCATTTTCATTTATATCCTCCTGTCTTTGCCTAACCATGGCTTTATGCTGGTCCTTAAACCAATTGTACTTACACTGTTCATTTCATTTCAGTGCTGTTTACACACATAATAACTATTAATTCTCAATATGCCTTTGAGGCAGGTATTATCAACTTGATTTTCTAGAAAGAGATGCAAGGTACAATTTTCCTCAGGCCACAACAGGAATTCTATGCAAGAGCCAGGAATAGAAATAAGGAGTTCCCATTCCCTGTCCTAAATCAAGGTCACAGAACCCTCTCTGGCACAGGCTATTTTCTCAATGTTTTATGGAGGTGACTATCCTGTTATAGAACTATGTTTTATACAGACTGGGATTTCCCTGGGATTTGTACGAATTTCAAGTCATCTCACTGCCAGCTGACAATACCTCTCATAAATAGTGTAAGGGTGAGGACTAACAGAGTTTAACAACCTACTGCTCACAGGGAACAGTTATAAGCCTTACAAGGTGGTAGGTAAGCATGCATTACTAATTTAAATGCCTTTATATCTATGAAGCCTTTCAATTCTCTGAATTTAAACTCCTCTCTTCCTTGAAGCACCCGTGGCTGGTAAAGGTTAAGTGGATGTAGCTAAGAAGGGAAGTATTAGAGGGTGGAGCATCTCTCTGTGCTGGACATAGGATCTCTTTTCTTTCACTGAGTTCAGCACAAGTTTCTCACAGTTTTTGGCTTGGACCAGCATTCTCCGGTCCAGCATACCTGTGTATATTTCAGGACTCCCACATATGTGGTAGTCTCAGGACCAGACAATCCCGGCCTGACAGAGCTGTTATGATCTCTAATCTATTGGTTAGATTTTTCAAGATCCAAGCAGTGGAATCATGACTGAGACCTTATGCTGCATCAACTATGCTAAGCCTGTCTTCTTCTCAGCATAACCCTTGGTTCTCAGGCCGAGTGGTTGAGAGAAGCCCACATCTTTGTTGCTACGAAAGTAGCATCTTTAATAAATGAATCCAAGATGTGTTTCACGCTCCCAAATATCACCAAAAGGCAAAGGGCAGGGGTGGGAGGTGTTTGAAGATAGAGGCAAGGGGTTTGGCTGTAGGCTGCAAGTAATCTTCCCTGATGCAGTCTCATCCATACTCCCTCTTGGAAGAAGTTCCCGGAGTGAGCAATCCTTCAAGCCACATCTACAAATTGTCTCGAAAGAGCTTGGGATCACCACAAAATTCAGCCAAGGAAAAGATCTATCCATTTTTCTATATGGAACATCAGGAATTAGTACTTAAATATAATCATTAGTCCTCCTTTACTCAGAAATATAGGTATATTCTAAATATTTGCAGCTGGCCCAAGACCTGCAGTCACAGGTCTGTTTCCACAGGGGATGAGCTCACATCTTGCAAACAAGTGATGTATCTACATTCCTTCTCAGGCAGCTATGTGTTGGCACAGGCTCTTTACCACATTAGACACATCTAGAGAGCCTCCAGGTGATTCACTGTTGGGACTTTGGTGCTGACATCACCTTACGACTTTCTGAACATTCATATTTGGCATATTCCTTCTTAATTGCACTGAACAGCTGTCAGCATCTCCTAAAGGAAATCTCCCCAAAATGATGTGTCAGGATTCTCAGAATCAAGGTTTCTGAAACATCAGTTTAAGGAAAAATGAAAAACTTTCCCGTTTACTGAGAGTCAGTCTCCCAGAAAACCTTCTTTTCTGGCTTGGTGGGGATCATTTGAGTAGCTAAGGGGTGCAATTCCTCACTGAAATTGGGTGAAGATTTTTACTTCCCAGTGATACTCTCAGTACACTCAAGAGCCAAGTGACTCAAAAGAATAGCTCAAACTGCCTTAATGCTTCATCAGATCATTCTGTGCCATCTCTCCTGGGATTACAGATCATTAACTTCTACAAGGAGTCAGAGGAATGCCCATCAGTAATCTTTCTTCTCATTCAGGTTTCCATTATACTCAGCACAACCACCAGCTAGGCTCTCTTGAAAAATCCTGTCCTTCATGTTTATTAATACTATAGCAAATGCTTAAAGCTGAAGGAAGTACAATCAGAAAAGTGAAAGCAATAAATATATATATTTTAATAATAAGAATATTTCTGACAGCTACACTGGAAACATAAAAGCTACTTTTCAAAGATCAGGAGAACTGTTCAGTGACAGTTTTCAGTTCTATTGCTATTATCACTTAAATATATTTATATAACACTTCTTTATCACCATTCTCTTCTATGACATCTCTTACAGCTAAGATGAATGTCTATATATATCCCTCTCTTAGTCAATAATTAGTTTGCAAAATCAAGCAGCTCATGTAGCTGAGCATCAAGTCATTTATATTTGAAAGTACCTCATTTTATGTAATTATTATGTATAATTTAAAGCAAAAATATATTTTAAAAAATCAAGTGTCTGAGAAAACTCTGAACTTCTCCTTCAAAATGTTCAGTAACCCTTAGCTATGCTCCTCCTGCCCTACTTTTTCCATAGGTAAACTTTATTGCAGTACTTACGAACCACAACAATCAGCTCATCTTTATTGCTAGCTTAAAAAAGAAACCCATTTCCCACTATGGCTATATGTTCAAAGTTACAGTACACAGGGCATTCACAGTGTCCCCTAGCTCCAGGTGAATTTTAAATAATTTGGAGTGGTGAAAATCAGAATCCGTTGCTGCACTACCAGAGAATGTTTCTGTGAGGACAGAAGCATGACAAGATGGGGCTGGAAATACGTGATACTTTAAGATCCCCTCCAACAGGATCCATCCTATGATAGCAAGCACTGTGAGCCATCCAGTCCAGCTGCTGGTGGCAGCTAGAAGAAGATATCCTGGCACTATGTGGAAAAAAACCCCACTGATTCAAAATGATGTACGGATTGAGGATCTCACCTTCAACAGAACTTTCTTTCAGTGTATAAAACTTTTAAAAAACAAAACAAGACACCTTAATTTAAAAAGCCACTTTCAGCATTGTTTTTATAATTTAAACTGTCTCAGGGAATCTCCCACCAGCCACCCATCTCTGTCACAGTGTACAGGGAGCTTGTGGGCAGAACAGTGGCAGAAAGTGAGACATAGTACTCTCATACAACCACAAATATTTTTAACATCTGATCTTGATGCTTTTCCAAATATACCTCAGCATTTCTCTCCCAGATGTTGGCCAGTGCCAGTGGGTGACAGCTGGCCAAATAAGCTTCTCCAAATAAGAGAAAATGGTAACACTTGTTTGCATTCCCTAACCAGTGATTGAGTAACTCCTGTGTGATTGAGGGCATGGGCCCAAAATTTCAGAGGATTCATGATATAACTTATTTTTCCATTTAAAATCTAACCAGACCTCACCAGCTTCCTTTTCTGCTTGCCTCCTCAAGACCATTGCCCAGGCCATTACCTTCTCATCCTACCCCTAAGTTGCTGCCTCTGCATCATCTTTCTTCCTTGCCCCACCTGAACCTTCCTGCTGCTGCCTCCTACCTCTCCTTAGGCTTCTGCCATCCTGTGTCCCCTGTAATATCAGCTTCTGCAGCACCCACACAGAGTTCAAGATAACAAACTCAGGATCATTTACAAAGTCACAGTCTACTCTTCTCTTACCGGAGTTCCTCTCAATGCCCCCTCAGTGCTGGGGAACAACAAGTTCTGAAGATTAGGATCCATTTTATACATTTTTTAATACTGAGAGGAGTTCCTGACAAGGCCCATAGCCTCATAACCTGCTACTTGGGCCTCAGAAGATCTGACTGGTGGCGTTTGAGTACAATGTGTAGTTGTTCTTTTCCCACACTCACTGATGATCGGTGGGAACTGCTGGAGAGCTATCACTTCTTCAGCCAGAAGTGTTAAAGTGCAGGGGGTTAGTGAATGCCTGACAGAAATAAAAAGATATGGCCAGGTAAATTTGCTTGGGCTTGCACCCCATGTCCAGCTTGCATAAATGCAATGCCAGAGAAGAAAACTCTCTCTGCCTTGAGTGTTGTGCACTAATGTACAAATCCTCTGTGACTCAAGTGATCATACTCAGAGCCTCTTGCCAGTGGCAATGCTGCATCTCTTTTGCAGCTCCTTCTACTGCTACAAACTTTTATTTAAACACCACTACTGTTAGTAGCCTAACAAGTATAATATGTGGAAGTAGGCTTCTCAGTGCCACTGTCAATGTTATGCATAGCAAGTGGCAGCAATGTTCCAGCTGACTTACTCTGCTGATTGTCCATGAATAGGCAGCAAACTCTTTCAGAGGGTTCTGGAACTCTTTACAATATACCAGTCTCTACAGATGGATCACAGAAGTCAGCATGACCATCAATATATTGTATTTTTACATCTCTCCAGTTCTGGTCCCCAAAAAATCAGAAATTTAATATGTCAGTAGAGTCAGAGGTTAGGTATACATCAGCAAGCAGCAGGAATGGATCTGCAGAATGAAGAGCTGGTAAGGGCTCAATCACAGCATCACACCTATGTTTTGTGTTTTACTTTGAAATAGTGTTAATTTGTTTTTATAAGCTTGGTGTGTTTGTGGAATGAATCTTTCTGCTTAGTTTCATCAAAAAGGCATACTGTTTCCACATCCCAAGCCAACTTTGTTATGCAAAATAAATCAGGATACATGAGCAGGGCTGGGAGATAATTGTCAAAAAAAACATTTGGAATGTGAATGAGTATTCTATCTAGTTGCAATCATTGCACTTCAGTTCATGTGGGTACATCAAGAAGCTAAAGCATGCAAGGCCTTGAGCAGGTCTGCTGTGTATCATAGCTAGTTGGAGAATTACCTTCCTGTCATCTCAAACTGCAGCTCCTTACAATGGCCAGGTCTAGACTATCACAATAGAGAGAATATTCTCCATTAAGAACTAAGTGACATACCAGATTTCATTCAAGAGACTAATAATACCTGTACAGAAAACTACTAGTTTTCTAGTAGTTTGATAATGATAAAAATAATAAATATGAATGTCAAGATATTCAGTAATAACACTTACTGTTTGTTTTAATAATAAAATCTTGTGCATTCCAATAGTTTTTCAAAACATAGAAGTTTTGGCAGTTGAAGAAACAAGTGGGTTTACTGGCCTGCTCACCTTGGATAGTGGAATATGTCACTATTTGGCTGTTTCAGCTGAAACTGAGAAATAATAGGAAAAAAAACCTACCAAAATGAGCTATTTTGCTGGAGGACTGGTTGTGATAAATGTGCTAGGAGGAAAGAAAGGAGACAGGGAAGAGAGGTAAGTATATCTTATCCCTTTAAAAAGAAATTAAATTATGCTAGGACAGATATAAAAATAAACCTAAATCAAAAGGAAAGTAGGATTAATCAAAATAGCTGGTCAAGGTCAACAAACAGAGAAGTCAATGGAATCTCCTCAGTATCTATTTTCAATATAGAGAAGTAAAAGAGGTAAGGCAGAATAACACTTCCATCTGAGAGTCAGAACTGCGGCTGAAATATAATTTAAGAAACATGTCAGTCAACCTGAAATCCCTTCCCAGCACTCTTAATAAGAGCAAAATGAACAGGATATTAAGAGCTAGGAGATAACTCTTCTGCAATACTGAACAAACAATTCAGTGAAGTGAGTAAGCACATATTGACATTTTAGCATGCATTTAAGTTTCAGCATCTTCAGTGAGACTCTGATATCTGCCTGTGCACTCCTCTTGATGGAAATCCATGAACGTGGGTCTGTCTTACACACCAGCCTTCCTTCAATCAGTGGACATGAATCTGTCCGGTAGCTGTGGAGCTTCTCATGGACTCAGGGAATAGGCATTCATGTGGTAACCCTGCTAAGACTGCTCTGCAAAACACCTCCTGGCACCTGAGGGACGTATTTTACAAACCACTTATCCTCTTTCTGCTTCAGCTCTGTACTGCTGTGATGGGAACATGGGTATTTCCCTACCAGAAATTGAAAAAGTGTTCAAATGTGTTAAAGTGCAATCGTGGCAATTCAGGCAGACACTGACCTGTCTTTCAAATTAAACTGCTCTGAATTCTTTGCAATTTCAAGGTCAAGGAACACAAAACTGGACATCATTGAAAGGAAAGGTCCAGGACAACTATAAAACTCCAGGAAGTCAAGCTGACAAGCAAAGCTTCCCTCAGGCAGAGTGCGGGCCACTCCACTGACCTTATTATTTTAGCACTTGGAAATATTTGCCTGTACTTTGAATTCCTCTGCTGTCTACCTCACTATCTGGCTTTTATATTCTGAGGACCTATTTTCTCTTCTGTCACTCAGAATATAAAGCGTTGTTTCAGGGTATTACACTCTTTCCTGAGTTCAAGAACCACGTGATTCTAGAAGTCATAATATTATGAGCATGCTTAGATCCATGACTTCATGCCGTATGACTGAAACATTTCCTAAAAAGAAACAGTCTCACTTCTTATTCACACTTCACTGGTTGTTAACAATGGATCTGCACCCATAAATCTAGAAATATAACCCTACGTGTCCAGAGCAAAAAGTCATGAATTCATATACGGGCTGCAGAACAAACAGAAATGAGGAAAAGGTATTTGAAGTGAGGTTATTTCTGTACATTTACCAGTGTAACTCATGCATGCTTGATGGTGGTATCAAAGGGTACTAATCTGACACGTGTTGAACTAGACCAAGATAAATAAGTTCACTCGTGCTTCTTCTCATCTCTCTGAAAATGATCACTATCCCACACATTCACTTTTCATTTGAGAAATAGTTCATACACCACCACAAGAAGATAAAACATTGACTGTGACTAATGTAATGAGCCTGAAGCACTAAAGAAAGATGAGGGGAAAAAAAGTTTGAAATTTATGACTTTTATTCTCTTGCTTCCTCCTAACAGGATCTGAAAATCTTGAAAGAACTTAAGTGCATCAAAGAATATCCTTTGAAAATCATGCTTACAGGCAGGAATACAAATTGGATACTAGTCCCTAGGCCATTGGCCTACCTTAGTAGAAGGGTGGCTTACATTTAATTTCCCCTGACTAACAATTCACCTTTATTAATTAGAATTTAACATTTAAAAACAAGAGGATTTAAGGTTTGAAAGTAAAAAAAAAATAATTTTTTTTCTTATAAAAAATGCAAATTAAAAAAGCTTCTAATCTGACAAACTCTTGATGCTATTTATATCACTAGTGGCATTGTGACACAGCAATTAAATTATAACCCTTTCATTAATAAAACATGGTTTTGCCTATTTAAAACAGAACGGAAGAAACAAGAAACTTTAGTTCAAGAAAGCCTCAAGTAACCAGACAGGTCGGCAGGCCATAGTTAGAGGAAAAGCAGAAGGGAGATGAATAATTTCTGTTTGACTATAACCAAGTTTGAGTTAGTGTATTATATGAAGCAATACATGAGCTGTCATTAATTTCTAGCTGATATATGTTTAGGCAGCATTGGATCATCTATAACCTATTTCATAAAGTCTTTTCATTTCACTTAGGCTACTCTGTCACACAGGAACTCAGAAGGCATACTGTGTTCCCTAGTTTGTGGACTGTATAACTAAAATTTGATTTTTCTAGCTTAGCTATTTTTGAGGATTAGTAAAGTTCAAGTATGAAGTTAATGATTTAAAGTAATTACTGACACTATTTTTTTAATATAACTGCTCATTTCCTACTCTATTTAGACATAGAGTAATTGAGAACAATTTTAATATCATCCAGTATTTAAGCAGAGCAAGGAACAGGAATGGAACAAAATATGTAACCCCCTTGTAAAATCATTATGATTGACCCAGTGATCCAAGAACCAAACTTTTTACCCACAGACAGTAAGTTTTAAAAACATGCCATCACTTCAGAATTATTTCAGTAAAATAACAAACATCAGTAATACTCAAATGTCAAGCCAGGATCTATATGGGGGAAAATATAGTCCAATACAACACCATTGTTAAAAAAATTGGGATGGAGTTGCATTACACAGCCAGGAAAAAACTTCTCTGGCTAACTGCGCCACCTTATGATTTAAATTTAAATGGTAAATTAAATGATTGTCCAGTCAGTAGAAGAAAACACTTACTTAAAGATATTGCTGTAGATCTAAAAATGGGATTGGGAGCTTACTTTACTCTTTCTTACAGAGAAGTGCAAGGTTGTATACTTCAGTATTGCTCTTCTGGTTAAAAACCATGTCAGCAATATAAATGGAAAAAAACACATTCAGTCTTGCTGGATTGTGTTTTTGTAATAACAGTATACACATCCAAATCAATAAAGCCAGGCAAATAGCAGAGTAGTGATTTAGCAATCTTAGCACTGTTAGCTAAGTATACAATCAACTCTAAAACAAATGCTTCATAATCCGTTATTCTCCCGTGTAAATCTCTACTCGTATAACCCTGGGAAATAAGAAAGCTTTACTTCTGATTTTTTTTTTTTCCCTAACGTTTAAAATACGCCAGCTGTAAGCCCTAATTTATAGCCAACGGATCGCAATTTGCACTGAAATCTCTAGTCAGACACGAAATTAAACAGCATAGATATTCAAAGGAGTTACAGCATGCATTTAAATACATTAACCACATCCTACCTTGCATCCAAACATCAACGATAAAGTGTTGTTGGTGCATGCAACTTTGCAGTGGCAAATCATTGGTGTAAAGCAGTCAGGATTTTTAACAATAGGGCACATTCCTTTAGTGCTGCAGTAGTGGCAGCCTACTGAAGGCTGAAAACAAGTAGCTAACACAGCACATGGAGTGGCAACATATGCTGCTCAACAGCTAGCTTTCCTCTTGCTGGTCAGAAGCAGCCTGCTTGAATCTCTACCTGGGTCCCATTCAGCCATCCCCTTCTTTGTTGGTGAATCAACGATGCAACAATGATCACGGAGCTCAGGATTTCCCTTCCTCTGGGAAATTAGTTTTCACATCGAGGGAAAAAAAAAAAAAAAAAAAAGAGGGGAAAAAAAGGAAAAAAAAAAAGAGAAATGGAAATGAGGGGGACTAGCAGGTGTGGCAGTATTAGCATGTAAAAGGATGTAAACGCCTACTCATAACAATCACATAAGATTGTCATGCTAGCTGAAGTGGGCTGAAATTATTCCATCGGAAGAAAAATACTGCAGCTCCTGATTTGGTAAAAAGCCAGTGAGTTGCTGCAATACATAGTCATAGTGTGGAGAGAAGAGAAAAAAAAAAAGACTTATCTAAGAAGCCAGGATCCTCAGCCTTTATCAATATGCATTCCAGTAAGGATTCCCTTCCCAGCGCCTCCCCGTGAAAAAGAATCAAATCAGTCGCAACTCCAGAGAAGCGATGACCTTTGCTTTCCCCAAATAGATGAATCTCAGCAGGAAACAAACTGTACTCAGAGCTGAAAATCACAGATGCTGGGAGTTTGTAATAAGAGAAATACAAGCAACATTTATCCAATCCTGGCTTGCCACATGGGAGCTTTCTCCAGGCACAAATTTACAAATAGACAGGTTGAAGGATTGCAGGAGACACTGAATAAAGATATGAAGTTACACAGAAAATGCACCAGCATGAAGCTAAAAACTTAACCCTCTTTAAACTCTGCTTTGGAGGCAATGTAACTACTGACTCCAGCTAGTACTGCTATCCTGCAACCCGCAAACATCTTGCTGTAAACCAGAAAAGCAATAATTAAAGAAGTTTGGGAGCATAACGCTGGTTTGGATTCTGTTACAGCTGTCGCTGCTCCTTCAGTTAAAGCAACACCAACTGAAAATGCATAATAGAGCACTCGGATGAGCAAATCACTAGCTGTGCTTTTTAAGAGGATTATTTATATCAGAAGTTGGATTAATGTATCCTCCAGGTTTAGGTTTGGTCATGGCAGACACAAATACAAAATGAAAAGGCTATGATATGGAAAGTAAAGCGATGTCCTTAATGATTTCACAGCTGATAGCAAAGTAAACCAAGCAGTTGTTTCACAGTGCCCTGACCCTGCTTTTCTGTGACTCACTAAGCTCTGCCCATCAAATTAGAAACTCTTTCTAAAGAAATGAGAGCAGCTTGTCTCCCTGGCAATCGCAAGTGAGTTCTTAAGTCACAACTGAAACAGTTTTCTGTAATAAACCCAAAGTAGAAATTTGTTATACAACAGAACAGAGAAAATGGCAAATGGAGGTCTCGGTGTGGAGCCAGATCAAGCAGTACAGAGGATGAATAGCACAGGATTTTTTTTTTTTTAAAAGCTGCCTGAGATTGCAGACCCTAATTTAGACAACCTCTTCTATTAAGATTTTATGTTTATATAAGTATAGATACATCACTGGGTGTGTTGTATGTACACATATATCTATACTTTAAGTAGAATTTCTTCACTATAACTTACCCTTGCTTTGCAAAGTTAAAACCATAAAAGAACCAATTTCCTAAACAGTATTGTTCCTACTCTTGCACCATACAATAAATTTATTTTTATCCCATTTTTGTGTGCAGTTAAATTTCGGCTTGGAATAATGTTTTCTGATTATTGTTTCTCACTCTCTATTTCTGAACTTAGTGCTCGCAAGAGCCCAAGCTCAGTAAAATTACAGCAGTTTCTAGATGGAAGTGGCAGATAGCGTTACAACCCAGTTCCATTTCTGAAGATTTCTTTTTTTGCAAATAACAAGCTCTTACAAACCATTGTCCTCAATTCACTCAGCTCACTTTTCTCCCGATCAGCCCAGGAGTGAGCCCATGTGCCATGGGAGTTCACCGTGTGGATGCCTATCAGTCAGCTGTTCAATAACCTAAGTTTGTGTGACCCGTGAGCCCAAAGTGACATCGCAGCAGCACTTCTCTGGAACAGTGACTGAGCCTGTTTAGAAACGTACTGTGGTGACAAACAGCAGCTGTAACATTGCTGAATCTTTGATCTGTTTATTCCTAGCTTGCCTGTCTTGTTATTAAGCTATATATTATACAGATTTTTCTTTCAAGCACTGTCTCTCGCATAACCAGCACTGGTGTAAATATAGAAAAGCGTAGTTTCCATGACAATACATTCCATAGTTACAGCCAGCAGCCACTATCATTAAAACATGAATCACAGTGCTACCTCAAGGTGTGAGCACACTACATCACTGGCCTTAGAAGCATTAATTTGGGATGGGGGTGGTATGGCAATATTTTTAGGAGACACTACTATAACATGCCAGAAAACTGTGCTATTAAACTATTTTGGCCCTTCTAATAGCCACCCATCTTAGAGATTTCAGTGATCAGTGATTCCCAATCTGTACCAATCATTAGCATTTCTAAGAGAAGAATGCAGCACATCTGTACTTTTCAATGTTTTAAACACGATGTCCTGATTGAAAACTGAACTCAATCACACAAATATGATTTCTGATTAATATGCATATGGCCTAATTAAAGTCACCTGCATTTATTTCCAAATTCAGGTTTCAAAGAAGGGAAAGACAATCAGCCAGTTAGCCTCTTGGACCATTTGGATCTTACTGCATTCAGCTGGCTCAGGTTTTTAAAAGGGAGGATATATCTGTTCATTAAAATTCCCATTTCTTCCCCAGCCCCTGCCACTATTGCAGATTTTCAACCTTTCAAGAACAGCTTTCACCTGTGATTTCATTTCAGTGTTACGATGCACCAAAAAGCAAGCACCCAAGTATTTTGCAAGGCACGAAATTCATCCCTTCACACTTCAGCTAATCATTGCTTTCAAGTGAAAAACAGTTACCTGACACACAGTCATCTGGGAAAAATCTCAGAAAAGGAAGATTTATTCCAGTGACAGATTTGAATAATAACTCATGTCGCAATTGGCCAAGACATTTATTTCCATTAAGTGACAATCACATATAGAAAAATGCCATAAGGAAACATTTACTCAGACATCCTTCTCTATCCTTTTTTTTTTTTACAACAGCACTCGTCACACACACAAGTATATTGCCACTCGCCAGGAAAGGCATTTAAATCACAGTCATACTGCAGGAGCAAGGATTCTTGGAAAAGCTGTATCCACATTTTTGAGTTAATGGGATATGAAGAATAACACAAATTGTGGGTGTTACTGTATGAAGAGTCCACAGATCAGTTTTTTGAGCCCTCCAGCCTTCTTTGGACTTGAGTGCATTGATCCAGCCACTTGCTCACAGCCTCAGTCTGATAAGACCTCTCCTAGTCTATCAGCCTCTCTGGAAGCTGCCAACCTTTCAGCTCCAGGTTTTCCAAAGATGTCTGTCTGCCTTTCACAGTGCACCATTTTGTGGAAATGGATGAATTAACTTGGAGCAACTAAGTTAGTTGCATTTCAGGAAGTATTATGATCACGTTTGCATGGTATTTCCTCACTTAATCGGTATATATCTCCTCCTGTACTGGAGCTATTTCAAATAGCAATTCTTAGCTTTGCACCTGACATATCATGTGAGAAACAAGAAGATCAATATAAGTAAAAATAAAAGTAAAGACCTGGAGAGTCACAAAGAATTTTTAAGTATTCACCTTTGACTATCTTAAGATGCTTAATTTTAGGATTTCTTAATTCTCTGCTGTTTCTGTTGAGAAGATTGCTTAAGTTTTGGTACAATGGTATAGATTTATGCATTTCCCCTTCAATGCTTTCACTACGCAACTTTTTGTTCCATTGCTGTTAAAAATTAAAAATTCCACTAACTATTACGACATCCATTAGATATGAGAAGATCATGATGATCTATAAACTCTTGGCCAACATATATGATTATTAACTTTCGTCTAATCTTATCTTAGAATTCAAAACCATCTTCTTTGCTGCTGTTCTCTGAAGTCCCTGAATACTAATCAAGCCTCTTAAAAGCTAAACCTGTCTCTGACAGTGATTAAAGAGAAGTTGTCTTCTCAAAGAATCAGATAAAAGAAAAAGCAAAAAGGCTTGTTGCACCACAGACAGCACATACAAAGGGAACCAGAGAACGTAAATATAAAACAAACTTGAAAGATCCTCCACCAAAATAGAAATGATTGCACATAACTGTCTCACATGTTCCTTAAGAACAAAAGAGTCTCACACCTCTAGTCTAAACCAAAGTTTTTACAGCTGTTCTGTCTTTGGAGAGGCTTCACTTAGGGCATTTCAAGGTGCGCAGCTATGTCTACAGTTTCTGCGAGCTGGTAATTTTGGGGTATACAATAAGGATGTCAAGCCTTTATTTTGCTGAATTTGTCTGTTGGTGAGTATCAGAAGCCCGGGCTTAGTTTGCCTCAAAATCCATCTCCCTTTGGAACAGTAATCATAGAACGATTTGAGTTGGAAGCAAGTTTTAAAGGCTATGTAGTTCAACTCTCCTGCAACAAGCAGGGACATTTTCAACTAGATCAGGTTGCTCAAAGCCCTGTCCAACCTGGCCCTGGATGTTTCCAAGGATGGGGCATCCACCACCTCTGTGGGCAACCCGTGCCCGTGTTTCACCACTCTCACTGGGGAAGAAAAAAAAAAAAATCTTCCTTATATCTAGTCTAAATATAGTCTCTTTTAATTTCAAACCATTACCTCTTGTTCTATCACAGCATGCCCTGGGAAGATTTCTGTTCCCATCTTTCCTACAGACCACTTTAAGTACTGAAAAGCAGCAGTAAGGTCTCCACAGAGCCTTCTTTCCTCCAGGCTGAACAATCCTTTCCTCATAGGAGAGGCATCCCAGCCCTCTGATCACTTTTTTAGCCCTCCCCTGCATTTGCTCCAACAGGTCCATGCCCTTCCTTCACCAGGAACCCCGGGGCTGGATGCAGCACTCCAGGTGGGGTCTCACCTCAGTGGAGTAGCTGGAGAGAATGACCTTCCTCAACCCGCCGGTCACACTTCCCTTGATGCAGCCCAGGATACGGTCCCACCTTCTGGGCTGTGAGCACATATCATTGAAGTCTGCCCAGGAAAGATGTCACAGTGACCAGATACCAGCTCACTAGCTGCTAATTTGTGATCTTTCTACACCTCATACAAAACTATGTTTGAACTGGTTCCAAGGATTAATATGAGACTGAATTTTCACGCACACTTTTAGAAACAGGCATAAGGCAACTTTTTTGCATGTCCAAAGGCTCAGGGACCAGATAAGGTCTGGGCTGATCTTGCCATGAGGACCAGGAAGAGACGAATAGGGCCACTGAGGCAGAGATGGAACAGAGCGCTCCAGGGACATCTGTGTAGAGACAGATTTCCCACTTCTGTGAGACGCCATTGGGACTGCTGGGACCCACCTATTCCACTGTCATGAGCGGCAGCTGCTGCAACTCACACAGTGACTTGTGGCAGCTGATTTCATTTTCAAAAATCACTGTATGGAGACAGGGATGAGTTGCCAGTTGGCTCCTGCAAACAGCAGACCCTGCTGGTGGAGAGCTGATTCTCTTCACTTAGAGATGACAGGGACATGGGCAACTCATGGAGATAGAAAGTTCTCCTCAAGCACCTTGCAATCTGAGCATGGAGGGAGAGAGAAAGGCAGAGGATAGATTGGATGCTCTGGAAAAAACCCATGCATCAAGAATTCAGATGTGGTAGACAGCTTGGAAAACATATAACTCAATCTCCTCACCTGAAGATGGAATTAATGCTTTCCAATTAAATGCCCATATCTCTAAGTATGCCATCCTAGAACAGTGATTTTTAAGTTAATGGGAATACTCTTACAAAAAGTACTCATGTTCATAAGTGTTTACACATTCTAAAGTACCACATTCCCAGCACAGTTCTACATTTGTAACTAGTGAAAAACCTATCTGAATTATTTATGAAAATAATTTTGATCTGTTAAATCATTTACAAAGTCACCAACTGTGTATCATTTTTTAAAGTAACTTCTCCAGCCAGGTATAAATTTAAAACAAAAATATGAGAGAGGGGAGAAAAAATACTCTAATTAAATATCAGCTTGAAAGAAAAAAGCAAGCATATTGCTGCCAGTCCTCAACAGATACAAAAAAGCTCCACTTATCTGAAGATTCCTATTTATATCTTGTATTAGCATTTTTAAGGTTTTCTGTGACAAATTAAAGAGAAATAAAGGCCTGATCCTGCTGGCACAAAGTGGAAACATGCACACAGAATATTTAGAAAATATATGACTTACTTTAATGTCACTATGTAGACCTACTGATTTCTTCAAGTGTTTATAGTGTGATACACATGCATCTAAAAGAGCTTGAAATGATCAGTTTAGCCACCACATGCTAGAGCTCACCAACGGCTAAGAGCTGCAGTATTTACCCAGGCTGCTGGGACAAAAGAGGGGTTAGTCTACCCGGAATTCTGTGTTGATACCCTGTTGCTAGCACTAAACTGCCCAGCTCTGTTTGTCAGTGTGTACTGACGTTACTGCACCATGCACATCTTCGCTTTATGCATTGAGTGGAGACATCAGCCTGGCCACAGTGCTCTCCTTGTGGTCACCAGCTCTGCACACACATCCTGTGTGCAAGTGAGACTCCCTCAGTGAGAAGCAGTAGGAATTGGTAGGAATTTTCCATTTGTTTTCCTGTCTCCCTCAAATCCATTCTACTTCCATAATATTCATTGATGAGAAGTTTTTCTGGCCTTCCAATTCTATCTTTTTTGCTTATTCTGAATCTTGGCCCTGATATCTTTATCAGCTTTCTCAAAATGTTGCAGTGGAAGGAACAGTTACTTCTATTCATCCTCTCCATGTCACTCATGACTTTACAAACCAATTGTGCATCCTCTCTAACTGCTCTCTTTTCCATTATGAAAAGCTGTAGCCTAATAGAGCTCAGTCATTCCCATAAAAACACCTGTTATCTATTTGAAGAAGATCATTGATTATCCCAACGTGTTCTACTTAATTCTTTCAAACTTCACCATAGCTCATACACTATAAAATCATTAATGTCCTTGCTGTTTTCCTCTAAAATCTCCCCATTACTCTCAAAGTGTGCATCCAAATGGTGACACTGCCCTGCAGAATAAATACCTCCCATCTCTCACTTACAGTAATTCTCTAAATATAGTCCAAGTTTTTTACATTAGCTTTACAACAGCCTTTCATTTTTGACTGAGACTTACTCTGGGACTCATTTCTACACCATTCCACCCTTCCCTGTTTCCTGGCTAATCAATAAATATTTGGTATTCATGCAATTGGATATCCCTCACTACATGCAACACTTAATATTTGTACTTCATGTTATTGCTTTCAGGCCATTTATTTATGTTGAGCTTTACACATGCCATTCCTCTGACAGTTTCTGGTGTGCTCAGGGTATGGACTTCAATAAAAAGTACTTGGAAGCAATTCTTCCTGGGATTTAGACTAGCTGGAGCACAGAGTATTACATCGCCAAAAAGAGTTTCAAAGGGGAAATCCACTTTCAAGAAATGTGTTTCTGAGGAGATATATACACTGCTTAGACCTCACTGCCTTTGGATCACACAGAATTAAAATGTTCATAATCATTAATGGCCCATATAGATGGGAAATCGATAGGGACTATACCAGCTGAAGGAAAGTACAGAATCTATCTTCTAAGAGTCATGTGTGAAATCCTTTCATGATCTAAATAAAAGTGAAGAGACAGAAAAAAAAGATCACAATATCAAAATCAAACAACCCCCGCCAAAAACCCCACAAGTAGAAAACCATTACTATTACCTTGACCATTTCTTAGAAGTATTTTGTAAGGGCCTGGATTAATTTTCAAATGTGGGTCCCATAACTGGCTGTTAGTGGAAAACCAGTGTCTCTATGGCCATCTTTTGTACTGAGACATTCAGACTGCTGCTAGCAGCCTCAGAGAGGAAGCACCAGAACTCAGCCTTTGTTTCTTGTGTCATATGGTACTTCTATTTAGAGAAAAATAATAAGCATAAAGGAAAAGTGCTTGATGAAAGCAGAAGTAAAAATAAAACCAATGATACATCAGAATTCATGAGAAGGTCAGGCTTTTTGGCACTTTGGAGAAATGAATTTTCCACATTACTAGCATTTTGAAAGAAATTCTGTTATCCTGATCGTAAAATATCATTCAACTGAGCTATAATTGCAGGCATAAATAAATAAATAAATAAATAAATAAATAAATTAGTGGACCGGGCCTAAAACTAAGTGCTATGTTGTAAAGTCTTACATTACTTGCTGCTTATTTTTGTGTTCAAGATTTGCTCTGGCTAAGGGTGCAGGCATCCTGGCTGGGAGAAGCAGACACACATTTCATGCTAGATTTGAACCCAGGCTGTCACCACATGTGCTAGAAGCAGGAGAACACATTTGGTTTCCTCTGTGAGGCTTTTCTTTTGCTCAGAAATTCTCCCTGCCATATAGAGAAGGAAGTTCTGATTACCAGATGTTTGAATTTTGAATTTTTTTTTTTTTTTTACAATTTTTCTATATATAAATGTATCCATCTTCCCGGTTGCCATTAAAAGTGAGCATTTTCTCAGCAGTCAGGAAGATTGTCAGTGATTTCCTTCAGATTCTTGTAACAGGAAATTCTGTGCTCATTTCTGGCAAATGCCACTATCCTCACAGCTTTTAGCATTTAATGGTTTTTCAGCTATGAAATTCTCATTCCGTGAAAAAAAAATCCCAACTCAAACCCAAGAAAAACTCCCAAATAAGAAATTCAGTCGTGGTCACAGCTAAATTCTACATCAAGTTTTCCATCAAAATTGTAACAAAAACATCTGTATGACAACATCTACTTTGGCTATTTGCCGGCATTTCTATCCCTACCATTCTAAGGACAGACTATGGATCTTGTCTCTGTACACAGTGGACACACAGGATCCCCTTAGGTGTAATTTGGGGAACAGAAGTTGCAGATCCCTCTATTAAATACATCCACTCTACATCTGGGAAACAACCGCTGTCAACAAGGAAAAAAAACATCAATGCCCACCATTGTCTTTTTGGAGGGAGAGCTGCCTTTGACTCCAACCCACACAGAGGTGCCACCTGGCTGAAGAAAAATATTTCTGAAAGACTTTTTCTTCTCTCAACAGTTCCCGTGTGTCTTCCTCCGCAACCTGAACAGTTTTTAACAGTCGGAAAAGGTTACCCAGAGAAAGCTGGAAGCGTATTGCTTTTGTGTGTGGCACAGACAGCAGCTTCTCTCTGCCTCCATGGGCTGACACCCATTGCCATGGCTTTAAAGATGAGCTGTAAAGCCTTGTGGCTCACAAAAATGCAGATGGAGGAGAAGAGAGTTTAATTCTGGGTTGTCTGGGAATTCTGTCTATTCTCTCATTCATAGGAGTTTCTGGATCAGGCACTCAGTCACAGAGCTCCCTTGGTGATCATAGTTCTGGCTTGACCCTCTTTGGTGGGGCATGTCCTGGGAGAAGCACAGGGCTAGTGACAACAATCCTTCCTGGTCAGCACTGACCACTGGCCCTTTACAGCACCTTTCTCTTTCTAGAATGCCTTTAAAAGCCAGGGCAGGGTCTTTTCACCCTAACAGCACTGCCCAAGCACTCTCTGTCCCTGGGGCTGGGGGGTACAAGCAGGGTCTGTCACTTCTGGCCAAAGGGAACAGTTCTATAAATGGAAGACATTAAGGAGAAGTATACCCCCAACTCTGTGTTGGTTGGGAATGTGTCCTACCTCCAATGCTCTACTACCCTGGGGAAGGGGAAAGGAAAGTCTTTCCTAAAATGATGTTACATAGAGGAAATGTGTCCTCTAAAGGGTCCATGGGAATAATAAGGTGAAATAAAGACAAACTTTAGAGAGTTATTGGAGGGCCCAGTTTGCAGTCCTCTACAGATGACATTTTTAATGCCTCAAAGATGAGGAGCTTAGTGGAAAATCAATGCGTTTCTGAGGGAAAGGAGCCAACAGAGCTTAAACTGCTCCCAGTGACTGCAGGCCTACGAGAGCCTGCAGAACCCTTCTGAGCCAGCCCCCGGCTCTATGTGGTGACTGAAGACCATCTCCTCACCCAGCACAGGCTGAAGGGGCTGCTGCCAGGCACAGCATGGCCCCAGGACCGTGGTGCCACAGGCAGCTCCCATGTTATTCAGAGGAGCCTCCACGGAGGCAATGCTAACAGAAAGGAACAGGCACAAGCTCAGCTTTGGTTGTGGAACAGGAGTCCCCCCGTTCTCCTCATAACTAAATTCACGCTAGTCAGCCAGGAAAGGAGCGAAAGAGAGGCCAGGCCCAAAGCTGTTTGACTCTTGCCTGGCTGAGAGCTGTTGTGAGTCAGCCAGAGAGACGGACGGAGAGGACCATAATTCTCAGGATGGCAGCATCCTTGGTGCTGCCCCGTCCAGGTGTGGGAATGAGCAGCTTTGGGGCAGTGGTATCTTACCTGGGGAGAGCTGCCCTCCTGCTTCTGCTCAGTCTGCAGTGCAGCTGACTTGTCTGGAGCAAGCTTCCAGGAAAAACAAAAAAAGCAGGCTGGGCAAAGTCTGCTCACAGGCTGTGCTGCAGCAGGAGCATCCATCTTAGATCCAGTGGAGGAGGAGAGCTTGGACAAGCTCCCTTTTTAAAGCAACAGTGCTCCCACTGAGCATGGCAAGGAACGGGAGTGCTGTGCCCCAGCAGTGGTTGTGCTGGATGTCTGCAGAGCACTTTATAGGCATTAGCTATATGATCTTCTCAAACACCCTTTCAGCAATTAAACATCACCTGTCAAGATTTACACATGCAGAAAATAAGCTGAGCTAATGTCACCTGACATTACTCACTACTTCTGAAGTAGCCCATGATTTTAGGCTGCTTGGAACAAAGGTCTTTTGGCCTGATTTTGTTGGTGGATCTACAGGTTTGTCTGACTCTGACAACGCAGAACATCTGTAATCTGCTCATAAAGAAGAGTGAACATCTGTTTTTAGAAGCCAAACTCAGGGGTATTTCAAGTTTGAAATGCTAAAAAGCAGGCGCACCAAATCACTAACCCTTAGGGTAATGGTGGCTTTTACAACTAAAGATATCTGAGAAGAAAAGCCTAAAGTCAGGTTTAATCAGATTTTGTCTGTCTGCTTCTTTTTGTGCATCTAGACAGGCCGTGGCTTCTCCATGGATTCCTGTGGACCTGTTGGCAGAGAGTCCGGGTTTGAAAAGGAAAATAAAACTTTTCTTGTCCAGGACCACTCAGTCTGTATGACCTGAAGGACAAAATGAGACACCTTGTCTGGATCAATCACCACCCTACAAAAATTGCCATTAGGAAAATAGAAGAGTTGTCCTGAGTTTATCCTTCCATGGCCACTGACCACTCTAACTCTACAAAATGGAGAAAATGAGGAACACAGGCAGGAAGCAGGGACACATGTAGGACATGCCACACGGCTGGGAGCAGATATTAACCAAATGGTACAAGAGGTTTGTTTGGTTTGCGCTTTATTTTCTTCAGGGCATATTTTTGTTCTATGGCAGACCCTTAATAAACATCACACTTTTAGCTCTTAGTCTGCTTGACCAAAGAGCTACAAAGGAGACCTCAGAGTCTCAAAGGCTGCCCCTGTACCAGGTTGTTGATGCTGGAGCAATACTCTACCAAGGCCCAGATTTTTAGTTAGATAGATGCATTCTGGTACCTCGTGGGATTTTCCCTTGTAGGCTGAACAAGTTTGAAATTAAAATTTTAAAAAACAGGGCAAGTAAGAACACCCACTAGGGCCTACTTGTGATTGTAGTACATAAATAGCTTTAAAAATCTCAGGTTTCTCTCATGTAGGGCTCCAAATTGGAGAATTCTCTTCCCTTACAGCTATAAGACAACAGCTGAAGCTCCTGTTGTCCTTCAAACTGTGCTTCAAGGTACATCCATCTATTCAGGCAGCCTGTTTTTTTCCTCCAAACCTTCCAGATGTGTGAGAGCTACAGGCTGAGTATTCCCCAAAGGGACAGGCCTGAAGGAATTCAAACTCCTTCGTTAGGCACTCTGTCAATGCTGTAAGCATTGCTATTTAATTGATGTACTGTTTTTATTATATGTGCCCTAAGGGAGTGTGCTGACCAAAGTCTCTTGTAAATTGAATAAATAAACAAATACATAAGCAAGCATCGTTGCCTGACCAGCTCATGGTGTGACAGGAAAGTCCGCGTGGTTTAATGTGGTTTTACACAACAATCCAGCTGTCTGGAATGGCTTGTTTGATCTTCATTAACCCTGGCAGGCACTTGCAGCTCCTTCCTCCACCTCAGCAAAGACAGAGGATGCCGCTCTTACTTTTCAGATTTCTAAGGTCACTTTGCTGATTAAATATGTCATTTTAAAAGCTTCCTATAATGTGAAAACTGCCAATTTCCGTCCTTCATCTGGAAAGTGGGTGAAGAATTTTGTCATTTGGTGTTAAAAGGAATGAAGTAGTATCCTTCTTCTCCCATTCTTTCCCTTTCCCCTGTTGTCAACCTGCCCCACTTCACAGCTCTGCAAAGTCATGATCTCTCTTTTCCTTCTTACTTGTATATTGTTTGGACCAAAGTACTTCTCAAATATATCTTTTAACAAAACCTTAGAAAATATAGCTGTACCAGTCAGAGTCAGGATTACAGTGCAAATAAAAAAAAATGTGTACCAGCTAGGGAGACAAGCTGGCTAAGACAAAGTATAGAAAGCAATATAGACATGGGAGCCATCGCCCAGTAAGGGCTGGCCACCCAAAGCCTTGCACTGCTGCTTGAGCAGGTTTTGCAGCCTATGCTCATCGCTGGGCTGCCTCGGAAAAAGCACTATCAGTGCCCCAGCTGGCTTGTGCACACCTACAAGAACTGCAGCCACATGCTGACTGCAGTCAGGCCTTCATGCTCATGAATGTTATGCATGTGAGAGATTTTACAGCTGTGAGTCATCATCTTGCCTACATTCATGTGCTTCTTTCCACTCTGGAAGGAAAGCACTTTCATTCAAGAAAAGAAAAAAATATAGGTTTCAAGACATATCATGATGCAATCACACTCTTTTATAGTGTTCGGCTTCTCATTATGAAATATGATTCCCCTGAGGCATGACTATAAAGTGTGGAAAAGTGAGCTAAAATGGAAAACAGGTTGTGCCAGCCACGCCTCTATGAGTGCCCAAATCACTTCCTCTGACTGTAGACTTCCCTCACAGAGCTGCTTAAAATTTTCGGGACAGTTATCCTAGATTGTCTTCATACTGAAGTGCAGTAAGTGTTGTTAGGATGATCTTTAGTATAGAGCTTAAAGAGAGTGAAGAAATGAAGACAGACTGAACTAGAGACTGAACAGAGTCCATGTGTGTCCCAGAGCTCCATGCTCTTTCCCCCTTAACCATGTTGCAAAATTGTTTTGAGGCAGTGTAGGTTCCATAGTCAGGCTTTTACGTGAGCCAAACAAAAAGAAAACAATGTACGCTATTTCTCCCAAATATGTGAGTCCTCTGTTGCCCTTGGGGTAAATATTGGCCAAATTGAATTGAGATAAAATCAAAATCAGGAAAAATGTCAGAGAAGGGGTATTTCTCAGGGGACATTTGCAGAATCGTTGAATTTGGATAGACTCCTAAAATTGTTTCAGAACAGGAAAATCAGGCAGGATGCCTACTTCTCTCCCATGAGAAACTGGAAATGTTTGACCTTAACATATGATTAGCTGTTAAATGACTTTCAAGGAGACTTTCCTAGGATAATCTACTTAGCCTTTAGCACTCATTTATCGCTTCATAGTGGAGATTAGGGTTGATTCTCAAGAAAAGCATTACTTAAGAGTTTCAACTACATTTTTTTCAGTTAAGTAAATTATTCCTTTATGGGAATAATGAGAAAATTTTATGTCCTCTTTTCCTCTATTTAATGCATTGTTATGGAATAGGTGACCATGAAAGTCATTTAGGGAATGATTGTAAATGAAACACTCTACAACTGAGAAAAAAAATCACCAAAATAACTGATGGAGTTGTTGTCACCCAGAAGGTTCTTAAGATATTTCTGGATTATAGATATGATGGTCGCCACTTTTTGCTACCAGATATTGGCCTAGACACTGGTTCTAGGTAGAAATTAAAGAATCCAGATAAATTCTTAAGTAATTAAATCAAGGTGAGACTCAGCGTCTGGACAATGAAAATTGTGGTTAAGTTTATGATTTCTAGACATGCTCTAGATCCTTACAAAAAATTCACGTCTGACTGCACCCAAGTCAGGTCAAGAAATTCAGCATACCTCATAATGAAATCTGTTCAGGGCTCTTCCCCTGTAACTCACACAGGCCACATCCACAGTTCCCAGCACTTGATCTTGGGTTTTCATGACACTAGAAATCTGTGTTTCTTCTGTGTGTGTCTGACGATATTAAACATCCTGGGACTGTGCTGGACAATTGTGTAGTTTCCAGACCGTGCACTTTCTTCTCTAGCAATTCTTGTGTCATGAGATACGCCCCAGAATGTTTGTTTGGCTCCAAAAGCCAGTCAAAGAGTGGATTTACTTTATGCAACATGTACAGCAAGAGGATGAGGCCCTTTGAATGAGCTGGGAAGCTAAAGATGTACATGGAGAGACTGACACTGGATTTTTATCAAAATGGGTCCTCATACAAAAGAAGGAATTGAAATCAAGTCCTAGGAGGCGGCTGAGAGGTGGCAACCAGAATCTCCAGGCTTCGAGAATGGTGTTTATAACTAATCCTTTGCTCAAAAGGACATAGGATGAAGGGTAATGGTTTTAAACCAAAGGAGCCACAGTTTAGAACAGATGTAAAAAAGAAGATTCTTACAAAGAGAGCAGTAAAACTGGCACAGGTTGTTCAGAGAGTTGGTAGATGCCCCATCCCTGGAAACATTCAAAGTCAAATTGGACAGGGCTCCGAACAACTGGGTCTAGTTGGAGATATCCCTGAACATTGCAGGGGGGTTGGACTAGATGGCATTTAAAAGTTCCTTCCAGCCCATCCTATTCTATGATTCTGTGATTCTGTGATTCTCTGACATGACTCTTGTCTTGTTCTGGGACATTCAAACACAAAACACCCTCTTCAGCAAAGGTAGTTTGCCAGAGTACCCTGTTGTGACTGCTTTCCAGTTTTAAGTCTGTAAACACTCTAGGGTCAGGTTGATTGACAAATTACCTTAATTTAGCAATTGATTTCGCCTCAAATGAATCGTTTCCATATGTTTACTCTTAATCTATGGCAACTCCTCTTTTACTGGAAATGAAATTAAATTGCATTGCCTCACATTTTTCACAGGAAAAGAGCACAGGCACAGTCAATCACATGCTCAACAGACATGTGACATGACTTGACCATGAGCTCAAACAGGAAGATGAATGTGCAGGACTGTTAGCTTTTGTTATTATTATCTCTGTTTCAGCATTATCATTTTAAAGATCTTTATCCTCTCATAAATACCTCCCTCAGGTTATTCCTGCCACTTCATAACATATGAATTTTCCTATATTTCTCGAAGGTTGATGTCAGTGTACATCCAGCCAATGTTAGACTCTCAATCACATTATTTCTGCCTGTTATTTAGTGATTGCTGCAAATTAAATTTGTACTATACTGCATGAGATGAAAATACCACCCCAAAGGCTTAGTCAGACCACTGAAAATTGTTCTGGAAAGGTTAAAAAAATATATATGTATCTATATACTAATTAAAATTTAAGTAACTCATCTTCAGGTATTATTGAAAATTACAGTGTTTAAAGAAAACAATTCATTCAGCTATGAATATAAATACTGTCGTGTTTTACTCGGGATGATTAACAGAAATAGCGAAATGCTGGAATTCTATTATTTTAATAGGAAACCACTTTTCTGAATAAGATAAACTGCCAGCCACAACCAATAATTATACCTTTTTTCCTAAGGATATGCAACACTGGTGTCTCTTTTAGACTATTGCATTTTCAGCCATAGGAAGGAGCTAAAGTTACATAAATTTCCTGGAAGAGTATTTAGACAGCTGTTTACCTGAAATTGTGCTTGTTTCTGGCATCAGTCTGATACACAAGTTATTTTATAGTTGTGGCAGAGAAGTAATAAAGAAATCATTGAAATATTATTACACAATTTATATGCTTGCCTATGTACCTCACAAAAAGATGCTTTTATATTTTTTGAAGAATATTGCTAGATTGATAACACCAATATATGGCTTCAGTTTTACTTCCCTCACTGCATCTTTATGTGTAACAACAGATTTAAACAATTTAGCACATGAGAATAAATATGAAAAAGAGGCATATATGCAGCTCCTCAGAGTTTAAGGATGCTCACACAGCCCAATCCTCCATCAATGTACCAGGGACAAACACAGCTACACTTGGTTTTAATGGGAAATATTTGTGTTAATAGTCCATGTATCAATGCCAGATTGAAATCAAGTGCTGTCTACTTCAAAGGGTGGTCTTCTATAAATTGGAGTTGCCAGGCTGAGTCAGGCACATGCTGGAGAGCAGACAAGAGTCAAAAGGTGGGAAACTGCCCCACCACCAAGGCAGAATGGCAAACCACAGCTGAACCTCCCCCTAACATCTATATGGGATTTCTGGCTACTGGTAAAAATGACTTTTCTAGCATGAACTGGTTGCCCCTAGGATTCCCCACCACTTCATGTCCTACATTTGGATAACAATCATCTGGGAGGTCTTTACATCTGTAAACCTGAGCTGTCTTTAAATTAAGAGAACTATTTGCAGGACTTCTGTAACTGCAGGTGATGGTGCATTCACGTGAGTGTGGGTTGACATCCTGAGGCTCTGTCAGCTGTTCCTTCCCGCCACCTGTACATATCCCTCCATGTCCCAGGCAGTCTTCTCTTCCCTCTCTGCTGCCACATCCCATCTCTGCCAGAATATTGTGAAGCTTGTGTCAGATCTTGGCACAGGAACATAAAGAGGAGAAGCTGAACAGGATTCAGGAGCCGTGGGAGAATTATATCTACTACTGTGGCTGCTGATCCATTATGAGTATCACAGCCAGAAACTCCCATCTGGAGTCTCCTACCAACTGTTCCTGTGCAGGTTTCAATGCAGTGGTATCAACAAGTTGAAACTTGACCCTAGAGAAGAGTTTAAGCAGAAGTGGAAACTCTACCTATAATCATTCCCTCTTACTTGAGATCTCACGATGCACATGGATCATATTTTAAAGCATTTCTCTGCCATTAGGTGGGTTAGAAACATCCTATAATCAAAGGAGGGTTAATTTTAACTTCTACTACTCTGTTCTAATGAAAGATAACCTGAAAAATATCTTGAGACAGAGGAGCATAGTTACGACCATTCCTGATACTAGATGTTTCTGCAGAGGTTTCTTACAGCTATCTTGCACAAACGAATATTTTGCCATTTTTTCAGTGCAGACACATTTCTCATACCATGAGAAAATCTGACAGTTCTAAGAATGTTTCTTTTTTTGTACAGAAAGGAAGACAAAAGACTGGGGTGTTTTTACTTGGAGCAAGGAATGTTCTATGCCATGCATTATTTAATGAGAAAAAATGTAGATCACAGGATCTCAGCATAATTCATGTTGGAAGGGAACACAGGCAGCCCCTGATCCAAACTTCCCCTCAAAGAAGGATCAACTGTGAAGGCAGGAGGTTCCTCAGGGCTTTTTTCAGTTAAGTCCTGAAAGATTCCAAGGATGGAGACTGCACTGCCTCTCTGGGAAACCTGACCCACTGCTGGGCTGTTGCAGAACGAACCATGTCCCCTTATGTCCATTCTGAACCTTTCTTATTTTAATCTAGGACAATTACCTCTCATCCTTCCACCTTATGCCATTCAGGTCAGTGATTATTTCCCCTTGAAGCCATTCCTTCAAAGGCTGAATGAGGCTTGGTCTTTGTCTCCCCTCAAAGGGAAAGTGCTCCAGCTCTGACTATCTTGGTGGGCATCTCCTAAACTTGCTTGTATTTAATAAACATCTTTGTGCTGGAAGGTGCATGGGGTTTAACAAGCTTTGAGAAGAGGAAAGTAATCACTTCCCTGGATAGCCTGGCTCTGCTCCTGTCTACACATGTTGAATTTAATGAAGTTTGTGCTGTCCTTATTCTCCAGACCATCCAGGTCCCTGTGGATGGCAGCCCTGCCTTTAAGCATGTCAATTCTCCCTGCATTGTGGTGTTTGCTGACCTGATGAGCACGTGCTCCTCATCCCCAGACACTGATAAAGACCAATTAATAAAGAGGAAAGGTTCCACAACAGATTTTTGTGATACACTTGCCATCAGTCTCGAGGTAGAGAGTGACCCACTAACCACTGCCCTCCAAGTCTGATCATTCAACCAGTTTGTTACTCATCTAGCTGTCCAGAAACCTAGATACAAGAGGAGGCACGTCAAAAGTTTTATTCTAGTTGAAATAAATTATGTCCATGGATACTATGGGTTACATGACTATTTATTTTATCATAGGCTTATGGCAACCATGGCCTTGTCTGAGGTAATAAAATGCAGAGGTATGGGCACCACTGCATTTTAACAACAGCTTGGATGGCCTAGAAGAAGCTGGATTAAGAACAGAATGGAATCCAGGATGAATTTGTAGAGATCAGGAAGATCACAGAAAGCAACCATGGTCACACGTTCTTTCGGTAAACAAACTGTCCTACTGTTAGTGCACCATAAAGAACTCCCTGGGAGAGAAAGGATGAAAGGAAAAAAACAACTGATTGGGGCATGGTAAAGGCACAGATGGGAAAAGAAAAATGGTACAAGTGCCACAGAATCAAAAGCATGTTGATAGGGAAGGAGAGGGACAACCTGAGCTGAGCACTCACAAGGACAGTCTATTACCTGGAGGTGCCCAATAAACCAGTGAACACCACTCACTGGTGCTCACAGGTGACAGGAGGAGGGAAAGAAACAGGACTCAACCTCCATAGAGTCTCCACCAGCAAATTCCCTCTTGCAGCCAGTGTATATGCCCATGCCTGGGGGAAGTTGGTGATAATGCCCGATGTGTGCTTGGGGCCCTGGTGAGGAGAGGCTTTGCATCCAGGGACAAGATACGGGACAAAGGAGGCACTGATTCATAAGAGCCCAGTGCTCAGCAGGGCTGTTTATCACCGTGTGGGTGTTGATGGAGTAACTGCTGCTTATTTCAAGGGGAACCTTTAGCTAAGGAACCTCTGGCGGTGCTTCTTGGCACCTCGCAGGCCAGGTCTCTCACCCATGCGATGGAGACACGCAGCCACTCACACTGAGCCAGCCAGCTCAGGCGTCACTAGAGGCAAAAGAGTCAGAGGCAGCCCTCGGATAGAGCACTGAAGTTTATTACTTGTCTGTCTCGATGCAGTCCGAGGAGGCAAGGGAGGAGGGGAAAGGGCGAGGCAAGGGGGGAAGGGACCAAGGGACCAGGGCAGCAAGGGGGCAAAGGGGGAAGGACGAGGCAAGGGAGAAAGCAGCAAAAGGACACACTTCCGTTTGGGATAGACTTATATACGGATACAGAAGGGAGTGGGGTAATACAACAACAACCAATGGGGATAAGGAGGGGGCGGAGTGGGGGCTGGATTACATCCTCTTAAGGGATACAAGGGGTGTCTGTCTGTTGGCCAGTCAGACAGACCGAATCTCCACAGAGTCAATGGGAGAGGCCTTTCTCACTGAGGTAAAGGGGAGTCTTGCACTTTGGAGCCTGCCCACCAGCAGGCTCCTTCTGTACCTGGGCTCTCTGGCCCCCTCGCCACCACAACTGTTGGTTCAGCCAACACAGAAGCTGTTAAGCTTTTTCAAACTAAAAATCTAAACCCTACAACTTTTTAAAATTAGATCTGTTAAGATTTAAAACGTAATAAATTTCTTATATTTAAAATTCAGACACATGACAATTTACGCTAAGCCTGGGCTTACTAAAATTACTACAACCAATTAAAGATATAGGAAAATGTATTGCAACAGTTATTAATTTCCAGATTTTAAGGAGTTAAGAAGTGTTACCTTTTTCCATAATGACACAACTGAAACTGAGAAACTGCTGCTTTTTTTACAACAGCTTGATCTTAATATATATGTCAAATTACCCTGTATTGTACTTTTTACAAAAGACTGAATGCAAATATTTACATGTTTTCCAAAGGCCAGTACTTTCTGCTTTTGTTGTGTAAATAAACATTTGCCTCCATTTCTTCGAGTTTCTATTTATTATCAGATTCAACAGGAATATTTTCATCATGTGAATTAATCCACTGAAATCTGAGAAAATGAATCAGAAATTAATTAGCCAACATGCTGTTCTCCTTTTACATCTTATAAATAAAAGCCACATAGGAGAATATGAGAGCTACAGTAACTAAAATTTAAAGAACAAATGACCCACTTTTAAAAGTACCTAAAAACATGAGACTTTGAAAAGTCTAGCTCCCAATTCTGCTTTAGTTCAGCTACCCTTTTATTATTGAAAGTGAAGTGCTTGGCTGCATAGTGGTTTCAAAAATCCCACTAATTACCTCTTTGTTCTGTTATACACCAACACATCAGATTTTCAGTTCACCATCTCTCTAATTAATTAGCCACCATTTAAATTTGGATGCAATTTTAAAATCCAAAAATTAAGACAGAGAAAATATCTTATAAATGAACAAATTTATTCAATGGATGTGTGAGTATCACAAACTCTTCTCAGTGCATCCTTCCCTCTAGGAAATAAGGAAAATCAAGTTTCCTTTAAAAACTGTGTCTGTCTGCACAGCATCACATAAAGTCACTGGACCAGTCATTGAGAAAGATTCCTCAGGACATAAAATGTGAACAAAATAAAAAAAAAAAAAAAATCACAGTTTAACTTAAGATTTCATGCTTTTGATTAAATTCATGGTTATGACCAGTGATTTAATTCACTTTGACTTAAGTCAATCCACATTGCCTCAGGTTCTCTATCTGTATATTTCACATTTATAAAATGGATGGTATTAGGATGAGTTCCTTTCATTAGCCAGTGTGCCTCATTAGGAAGAGCAATGCTTCTTACAGCTAAATTGGATTTTGCTCTACTCTACGGTCCCTTGGTCCTTTGCTGATTTTTCCTTCAATAATCAGCCAGAAACACAAGGTTTTTTTGTGATGTGGACACTTGTCCACTAGATGCTGCACTAAGCCCACCTACTTATTTCTCACCTCCATCCTGCCGTGGACAGAACCTGGACTTCTCTGAGTAATTCCTTCAGGTAGCCAAGTTACGTTAGCAAGATGAGAGGTGCATGAGCTTATGGAGACAAGGTGCTTCCATTTAATATCTCAGCTTGGTTTCATCTTTGGTCTCGGACTGGGTGATACGGCTTTCCAAAGTAATACACAGGTTGGTGGTTATGAACTACCTTATACACTCAGAAATATTCACTCTGATGTACTGAGCGAGCTCTATGTCCCTTTCTCCAATTTTGTACCCCTCTTTGAAGAGGGAATGCAGCATATTCTGCATTCTAGAGCATGCTCTAGTAGCATAGATGTGAAACAAAGAGTAATTGCAGATTTTGCTGTCTGCTTCTGGGGCTCAGGACTGCTGGGGTGAAGCCCAGAAGCAGCAGGGCAGCTGATGCTGTGGCTCACTTGTAAAAGGAAGTGCCTATGCTCTGCAGGAATGGGAAATTTTACATTTGTTTCTCTCCTCAGATTTTTCTACTGCTGAGTTCAAACAGCAGAAGAGTAACTATGACTTTGTGCAATCTAATTCTTCCCGCTCAAAAAAGCCAGCCAGCTCAAACAATTATTCCAGGAAGGAAGATGACACTGGAGGGGAAGAGATGGCAAAGCAACGTGAAGATCCTGTCAGAAACACACACACACACACGCATACACACACACACGATGGGAAAACCAGGGCTCTTTACAGCTCTTCCACTGTGCCCAGGATTAGGGAGCCGTGAAGGTGGTTTAGACAATTCATCTTTACACTCAGTTGCTTAAATTCTGCAGCAGGTTTGATCTTGCTCAACTGTCTTTTACACCATTTCCTCAGGAAGTGATTTACTAGTCCAAACAGATATTTCCAAAGTGACATAGAATGAGTAGTTCATTCACCAAACATTTACTCTGTGTAAGTTTTTTTTCTTATACAACTGCCATAGGAGGCCACGCATTCTTGTACATCCCATATTGGTTTCCCAATCCCTTGAGAAAGGTGTAAGTTCCCTCCTCAGATACATTTCAGGCAATGTGTCCTTATTGGGACAAATCAAGCTATCATAACATGCTTAAATGTAATTAACTTTTACTATACCTATTGATTATCTCTTATATGTGCACACTGGTGATTGAACTTAAAATCTTGGCAACACTAAAAAAATTAGTCTTATTCTCCTTTACCTTAAATAATATCTGTCAAAAACAGATACTGTGATTTTTGTTCATTATACTACAATTGTGCTGTGTGACTTGCTTCAATCAGTTCTAAAACCGACTGAAATGAAGTGGTTTTGCTAAACGTTATGCAAAACCATTGTAATTTTCTAATTTAAAAATACACCAGTGCTTGAACTCCAACCTTCCCCTTCCAAAACTCATTACCCTTTATTTTGGAGCTACTGGTCCCACTATATGCAGTGGCCAAATTGGCACTAACAGTCCCAGGAGTAGATGGGTAATTTTCCTTCAATTATTGATAGCAGGATTGGCCCCAAATTATCCCTAAAATAAACTCCACATTTGAAATACATTTTTGTTATTATTGAATTATATATTCCGAACCTACAGGTTCAGGTACATTTAACTAAATGGAAAATTTGAAAGAAAAATTTACAGAAAACATTAAAGTTTTTATTTCAAACTCAGTTAGTCACAAAATAGAAACAAAACCAAAAAATAAATTAACACTCAGTTTTAAAGTTTGTAGGAAAACTCTCCACAACCCTTCTGAAATTCCTTCCAATTTTGACTTTTCAGACCAAATTAATTTGCTAAGGCAAAGTTTTATGTTTAATACCAGAAGGAATGATTAGACAGCTCTGACTGAGCTCTGTAGCACAAGACATTAATTTTCTTCCATTTACCTTGTACTGAGCCCAGTAATTTGAGCTAAACTACATAATTTCAGCCCATGAAAAACTAAATTATTAAGTGCCATAGGTAGGGGATAAGAAAGAACAAGGTGTTACCTAGGGCTTCAACAATAACAAGGAATTGATTAGGTAAGAAATGATCCATACTCCAAGCTATAACAAAGCCTGAAAAAAATCTCAAGGTTCCTTCTAATCTGACTTGTGGAAAATGCAGCCCTGTCCCCAAGTCTCATGATATATTTAATCCTCACTAGCTGGCTAAGATGTACCAGCCAAGAATTTAAAGCAGAGGATTCTCAATATCCCCTCAAAGCACTGGCCTACTCAGTCTGGCGTGGTGTCTCCAGCTGCCTCCAACATTGATGTTTTAAAGGAAGGGGGAAAAAGAATTAATTTCTGAGCATATATATTCAACTTGTGTTATGAAGGAAAAAAATCCTTCCTGAACCCTGTGATCAACTGCATACTCTTAAAATATGAGGTTTAAGGACAGAACGGCTACTGTCCTGGATCACAGAAACACCTCATCTGGTCTTCTGGTTCAAATGAATATTTGGNTATATATATATATATATATATATATATAATCTTTGGTTTTGGACCACTGTCCCTGTTCTCACAAATTAATATTTTCTTGAATTAGATTCAACATTCACACCACTTTGTTTCATATCCGTAGATAGATTTATCCTCCACGAGTGCATAACTTTATAATTATACATTTGTGCAGTATAATTACGCACTATGTTAGGAGCACAGATTCTTAGTTTAAAATCTAATACTTCACATTTTCATAAGGAACACACTAAATTTTGCAGTGTAAAAAAAAAAAAACAAAAAAAACAACTTGATCCCATTCATAGAATTGCAGAATCATAGCACCATAGAATGGTTCGGGTTGGAAAGGACCTTAAAGATCATCTACTTCCAAATCCCCTGCCATGGCCAGGCACACCTTCAGTATTATATACATACATATATATTTTATATGTCCCTATGTATATATATGAGCATTTAATTACAGCTATTGATGACAAGTCATTAAGACAATGATGAGAACCATTACCTTCATATTGACCAGGGAGCATTAGGAGCCTGTTGAAAGCAGTGCTGATCTTACTCGTTCTGGCTACAACCCATGAAAAGAGTAAATGGGACATTTTCATTTTTTCATTGACAGCAAGGTCAGAAGGAACGAGGCAGCCAGGCCCTTGCAAGCGCAGGGCTCAGGGTATCTCCCAGCAGTCGTATTTAAGGCAGATCCTTAAGGAAGATTATCTAATTTCATTTTAAGTATTGGTAAGGTTCTCTAATGTTTGCTCTCACTGTGAAGTGGTGCTGACTTATCTGATTTCTGCTTTCAACTCATTGGGTAATTTTAAACCTTTTCAGTGAATTGGAAGAAAACCTTCATATTTTCTCTTGATGTAGGAACACAAGCCCTGTAATCAAATCCACCCTTTCAGCAAATGAAATAGATTGAGATCCTTTAGCCTGTTTTGGGAAGGATTATTTTTCCATCTTCTATTTCATGCTTCCCACTGCTTCCACATCTGTCTTAAAATAGTGACTTAGATAAAATTCTAGCAAGTATCTTATTAGTGCTATATAACATCTTGGACCACATTTCCATTTCTTTCCATTTTATTTTTTTAATTTATCCAAGGGTGACATCACATTGGCTAGTTACAGTACTGCACTCAGAACAGCTTTTAGGAAAAACTGCTTATAGCGTTCTCTGAATCCTTCTCTGAGACTCACATCCGTGTATCCAAACTAGCGTATTCCCTTGTAGCTGCAGATCTCAGCATGCAAACAGCACTTCCATCTAATCACATTTTGCCTCTCATTGCAGCCATAGATATTGTGTTGCTGCCTTTAGCTTCCTTTAACAACAATTGTTTTCTATCTTCTGCATATTTCTTGTCTTTTATTCCATACTGTCTGTACCACTTCTGGTTTACTGCTTTCCATTCCCATTCAGTCAGTTTGGATTGGCTGGTTGACTTGCTTTGTTTTCAGAAAGAAAACCTTTTTTACCGTGTTTTCTGAGGTATGACTTCGAGGACTCTCAACACTGTTCATGGATGTGCCAGGAGTTATTTTAATCTCTGACAAACAATGCATTAAAAATAATTATTTGTTGATATTACATTCTGTTTGTACAAATATAACCAGACCATTATTATTGCTACCAAGGAAACTGGGCTCAGCAATTAACCATTTCTGAGTCACAAAGGCATTTAACAATCTCTTGTTGAATCACAGAATCATTAAGGTTGGAAAAGAGCTCTAAGATCATCAAGTCCCTCCATTAACCCATCATCAACACGATCACCACTAAACCACATCTCCAAGTGCCACATCCACATACCTTTTGAAGACTTTCAGACATGGTGATTCTACCACCTCCCAGGGGGGCCTGTTCCAATGCCTGATCACTCTTTCAGTGGAGAAATTTTTCCTAATATCCAACCTAAACCTCCCCTGGTGCACCTTGAGGCCATTTCCTGCTGTCCTGCCACTTGTTGTTTGGGCGAAGTGACTGAACCCCATCTGGCTACACCATCCTTTCAGGGAGTTTTGGGGAGTGAGAAGGTGTCCCCGAGCCTCCTTTTCTGCAGACTAAACAACCCCAGGAACCTCAGTCCTCTTCATAAGACTTGTTGCTCCTCACAAGACAGTAACTTGAGCTCCTGGGAAGCAAACCTAACATACTTGGAAGCTGTGGGGGCCATAATTTCCTGCAATATAGACAGAAATGGTGCAGCTAGAATTTATACACAGGCATCCAGGCATTGTGCTGGGCTAAAATACCGTGTAACAATACCTTCTAATTTCCACAAAACACTAACGCCAAATTCTGCAGTCTATTCTAATTTCTGGGGAAGTGCTATCTGATTGCCAAGTCATCCCAAAATATAGGAAAATCAAGCAGGAAAAAAAAAAAATCTAAAGCCAATAGCTATGGTAAAGAATACAATATATTTTCCCAGACAATGTTGGTGATTGTGCAAAAAGCAATACCATCAGTTTCTATTCTGTTAGTGGTTGAGGACTTGCTGCACCAGAGCCACAGCGAAGCAGGTGTGGGCAGAGAGCTGCTGTTGTCCCCTCGTAATCAAGGTGTCAGAAGCACACAGGCTCCCTTTGTCTGCTCACTTCTATAGCAGGAGATGTCACTGGCAACATTTTCACAGCCTATTCATTGGTTTAAGGACAGGGAATAGATAATGGGAGAAGCCAGCATACCCCAAGAAAAGAAAGGAAAGAAAGGAAACAGATTGCCATCAGGAAAATGATACTTAAGCATCAGAAAGGCTAACATCTAAATTAAAATAGAGAAATGGGACAAAGGAAATTACAAAGGCAATCTTGCAGACAGAAGTTACTAGAAACCTCTCAATAAATAAAATCTAAACAAGCAAAAGGAGGCAAAGACACCTTTGACACAAGAATTACAAAGGCAGAAGGGGGTGACTTGGAAGTGGATGTTTGTTTTACTTTCTTTTCTTTTGACATAAGAATAGCAAAAATGTATAATTTGAAGTCTGTAAATCTAGCTCCCCACTGCAAGTTGCACTTCCAGGGAAGTCAGTGCCAATACTCCAGTGACTCAGCTCCTTCACAGAAATATTGGCAATACTCGATGAAAGAGGTAAATGGCAAGCAAAAAATTCCATGGTTTTGCTTCAGACCTGGAATTCTTAACAAAAATGGAGAACATGAAGTTTTAAAGTCAAATTCAGAGGTCAATTCCTCTATATCAGAAAGATGCTAAATATTGTGGGTCGCAGCCCTCCACAATTTCCACAGCACTTGCTGTGGTGACACTTGCTGTGTCACAGCTGAAAATGCCACTCAGCTCAGTAGGTATTCCCAGCCCAATGACACCCTACTCTCCATGCGTCCACTTCTTACCAGCTTTCACAGAACATATATCTTTGCAGGGATGGAAATTGTTAATATTCCACTCTATCCTGCGCTTTGACATTAAATAACTGCATAAAGGTGGATCTATGTTTTCATAGAATCATGGAATGGTTTGGGTTGGAAGGGACCTATAAGGTCATCTCCCTTGTCCTATCACTACGTGCCCGCATAAAAAGGCACTCAACCTCTCACTCCCACTTGCTCTCTTTTAGTTACACGCTAAATCCTTGCCAATGTGCCAATGGAGCTAGAGACTGAGCTGGATTTGACCTCATAAGGAAAACCCACAGGGCAAACTGGCCTTCTAAGTGACAATGTGAACTCACTAACTTTATTTGATATGATGGCAGCAGCAGCACACACTCATCTGTGTTATCATGTTAAATAGAACCTTAACTGGATCACTGCTGAAATGCCTGAGACGTCTGCCAAAGAGAGCACAGATCTCACTGCTGGAATGACAAACCTCAAAAGATGACTGCAGGGATTGCTGAGGCCTTCCTGAGATACAGCAATGTCTCAATATAGCCTACAAGCTAAGTGAAAACGGAAAATTCTTAACACGACTAATTTAGAGCTTATAAAGTCCTTACTAACACTGATTGCTATTATTACAATGCCAAAAACATCAATAACTTGGAAAGAATTATAGAACAATTTGGCTATAATCTGTCAAACTCTGAAATAAAAAAGTTGTATGGCTTATAACCTGGAAATTCATGAAGTATTCTCTCTGAATTTCCCTCCATTTTAACACGCATGTTGAAACTCCAACACTCACCCTGGTTCTTGCAGGAGATTTTTCCTGAACAAAAGCTATCCGTATATTTTGAAAACTGATTTTAGAGAGAGCCTTTTGCTTTTTCAGCTTTAATTTCTTTCTCAAGATTTTGCAACAAACTTTTCCAAAATGTACGATATCCTTTCCATTCATATGTCTTAGTGCTTTTATCCTTTTAGAAATATTTTTGCTCACTAAATTTCATATAGGAAGTTTAGGAGCTCATCCAGACATTCCAAATGTGTAAAAAGTGAGAGTAGGTAGAAAAAAATATCAAGACAGACTTACTAAGAAGACAAACGTTTTTAAGCTATGCTTTCTCCTTCTGTGAGTAATGTACTGCTTACAACCATTACATCCCTCCCTCGCAAACCTTTCTTCTCAAAGAGAGATGACCCTTACCCTGCTCTCCCATCTATTCCTCTTCCACTCCTCTTTCCATCTGCTCTGGTTAACTCATTAAATCTGCATTAAAAGCTGTGAAAAGAAGAACGTTTGACGAACAGGCTTGACTGCTGCTGACTCTGGTATCATCTGCTGTCATTTGCTTCCGTTGCCGTCAGCTTTAAAGGTCAAAGGAAAGAGCGTGGCCCCGGAGGGGCAGCGGTTCTGGGGAAGCAGGTTGTCATCTTCCACCATCTGTAGCAGCTCGTTTGCAATAATGGCTTTAAACTGTTCAAAGGCTTTTCTTTCCTCTGCCACTCAAGCTGAAAAACTGGACTCAACCTTACACACAGTTTGGGTGCATTATCAGTTTTCTTGCACGGGTAGAAGTTCTCTGAAGCTTTAATTACAAATGAGTTTTGAAGCTCAAATTACCTGTCCTTGAGACAATGAAAGATGCATAAGCAGACACTGTACCAGGCACTGGTACTTAAATACAGAAATAGACTTGTCATTTTTAAAAGATCTGTCAAGAAGAGAAAATTATTGCAATTCAGAACTAGAGTCCATTAATTTAAATGGCAAATAAAGACCCACATTTTACACCAGGCTATCTGAACCTAGGTAATTAACATTAGTTTATCTGCTGACGTGACTGACAAAAGATATGTACCTAAAGTATTCATGTTAAAGGACTTAGTCACATTATCACACTTTACTGGGCACAGACATTTGAAAATGAGTCCCTGTTTTATCACTATCCCTGTGCACAGACAATGAATGGAGACTGAAAGTTTAATGTCATACAACCACATTTTCATATGACACAATTTATGTAGGGATGACCTTTTCAATATCTTTCCACTTCCTGGACCACAATAGTGTAAAAAGTCAATACACAATGGCAGGAATTTTTCATCTAAGATCTCAGTGACTCCAGTTTTTTAGTGGAAAAACTGTAAAAACAGCAAATGTTTGTCTTCCCATTTCTGATCCTGATTTTTCATTTGCATTTAAGTTATAATCTTTCCCTTTGATTTTCTATGAAAGCAGCAGTAAAACATATATTTTTCCCATTTTTCTGACACTTTCAGAGTGTGCTGTTTCTTAGATCATTATTCTTGCTCTCTTTTCATTTCCAGTCTTCTCTTTTGCAATGCTTACCTTTATTTTTTTTTAAATCTAGTTCCTGTCAATTTATTACAAACTTTCTGAGAAGTTGCATTTGGCACAAGACATTTTTTTTACTATAATTTAAGACTTTCAAATCCTTCCCATCTGTTTTATATGACAGTAATGAGAGTCTTAAAAAGGGACTCTATTTTTGCAATGTTCCAAAAATGCCTTCTGTGCTGTATATTGTTTGGTAATACTCTTTGCATAGTGCCATTAATCTCTAAGGGCCAGATGCTGATAGTGGGTTTTTGCGCCCTCAGCTTCCACTAGAGTCAGAAACAGGTGAAGATCTTTCTCTTTCTGTAGGATGTGATCAGTGCCTGGCAGAAGCAGATGCTAACTGGCCCGGTGGGAGAAATATAAATGCAAAGATATGTATAAAGTGTGCTTGGGTCTTTTTTAATATTAACTACGGATTAACCTTATGGTTTTTCTGAAGTAAATAGCAGCTGCTATTTTTTTGCTGAACTTTTGCAGTACTATATTCAGAAGCTGCAGTAACAAACCCAAAAATTTATCTTGTTTCAGTTTCATTTACTGAAAGCTGTTTTTTCAGTAATACATGTATTCACTGAAAGAATGAAAATGAGAAAATGTATCTCTCAAATTGGAAGTGTGAAGGTAAAAACAGCATAATGCCGCATTAACAAATTTTCAATCTCTAAACTATAATCTAGACACTTATCGACTTGATGCTTTCAGTTAGGCCAAATGAAGAATATCTGTAAACAGTCTTAACCTGACTTTTTCTTATAACAAGGAAACTCATCCATATGCTCCAGAGCCAGAAACTGCCCCCACATGCTGGTAACCTGAACAACATGGAAAAAGAACCCATTCCATTTATGTGCCAGTGCATTCCATAGCAAACCAACTCACCCACTGGTAAATGCATAAGCACAGATTTGGTGTAGTCTTTCTAAACAAAAACAAAGCTTTTAAACTGAACTTTCTTTAGTATGGTAGAAGTCTGGCTAAAGAGTTATTACAAGAGGAGCTCTGTCTCTTAGATCTTTGAGAGTCTTGAGTATTGCCTTTCCTTTCTTGCTAGTCCATCTGCAATGTTTCCAGCAATCCATTTCTTCCATGATCATGCTTTTAATGAGGGCGAATTGAGCTGATATTCAATTCTACAAGTCAGTTTTATAAGATCCTATGCCTGAACAGGAATCAGGAAGTTTTAAAAATTGATTTAGATGAGACACAGGACTGGGAGTACTGAAGTATGGGTAATTCCACCTTCTGAGCTACTCTGTACCTCTAGGAATGACATGGGAATATTTGTCTGGACTTTCCATTTACCCAAAGGAAAAAAAAATTATCTTAGGGATTCCTTCCTTGCATGGTGATGAGGCAATGTTCACTCCTCAAAAAAGGGTGAAAAAAATTAATCCATTTCCACAAATACTGAGAGCCAACTGGAGATAGCTTTGTTTCTACCAGAGATAGAGGATTATTCATTATTTTGTTGCATTACTGATATGATCCCTATCATATCTACTATATCATATTCCTCCTTGTAGAGCATCAGCAAAATCTGAAAAATTCTTTTGTAAAACCTTGCTAGAAGGAATGATAAAAGAGGTATGTCCTCAAAGAAATCTTCACAGTGGGCAGCTTCTGCACCTGATGATTATTGAAGAAAAAGATCCCAGTTTGACTCCAGAGATATATGCTGAATAGTTTTACATCTATATTAACAGAGTCGTATTTCTACTTACGGACAGAGAATACTACATATGACAATTGTTGATAATAAAATTAACCTTACTTAAATTGAGTTCTTTAAGATTTTAATTTCTTTTACTCCAAGTTGGATACACCTACACGAGCAAATTCAACAGTACTCCCAAATTTTGCTGGGTGATAGAAAACTTTACTGTTTCATCATGACCATTTCTAGTAGCATTTTTCCCCATGTCAATGAACTGGCCTGGACAGTCCCTGGGCATGGGTCAGTAAGTAGCACAGACTAAGTCCCATTCCCAGCAGGCAGTTTATATTCATCCTCAACACTCTGGACATCAGCAGAGCTTCACAGCATAGCTGTCAGCTCTCCTACAGCTTAGGGCTCTGGGTCAAAGAACAACCTTGGGCTGCTGCTTTATTTCTATCTACTCTCAGCTCCTCTAAAATCAGTGAAGAGACAGAGGCACCTCCAGACGGCCATTTCTCCCCATAACCTGGGCACCTATTTGAAGCATAAGTGTGCTTCTAAGATGTCCTTTTCTTCTCTGTCTGTATCTCCACTACCTATGGATGGATTTAGACATTTATTACTTAGCTAACATGAAGGCAAATCCCACCTTAAACCCTAGGGATAGCAAAGCCACACAGAGAATGCCATTCGGGCATTCTTTTCAGCAGATCTGTGGTCTAAAAGCAATTGGGGCATGTTCAGGAGGTTATATAACTATTACTTCTTATTTCTTCCACATCACCTCCTGACTCCAGATGAAGTTGAGGCTCCACTGCACCATGCAGTGTGAGAAATCACAGAACATAGGACTAGGTCTAAACAGCACTATAGATGGGAAAGGGAAGTCAGTCTCAAGGATACACGTTAGCCAGCATGGTCTTGGAGCTCAATACTCAAACATGAGGAACAGCCAGGAGAAGGTGGCTCTTTCAGACTTCAGGATGTTTGATGCTCACTGAAACGCTCCCTGCAAATTGGTACTCACCTTCTGACACTCCAGACCAGAAAAAGTTTTGCAATGAATTTAATTAAACTGGTTCTTACAGGCAAGGAAAAATGCAGCTGATTTTTGCCTTTTCCACTATGTTTTTGTTCCATTTTCTTTTTGTCCTTCTCCATTCAGTAAGAACAGAAGTGAACAGTTGGAGGAGAAGTGGATTGGGGTTCACTGGGGCAGAAAGCAGCACAAGAGACAACAGGATGTGTCAGTGAAACTGATCTGTGCCATTCCATTTCTGTACCAGGTGAGTTCACTACTTCACCAAGATCCACAACCTCTCTGGACATAAGGGAGTCTGTAGACAGAGTTGTCTGGCAGTGGTCCACAGGGAGGAAATCGAGGAACAGCCAAGCCCAGAGGGGATCCTGTCCTCTACTAGCTCAGGGTTTGTTTTCTTTGTAAATTAAGCCAAAGTCCTTGAAAGGAGAGAACTAGGAATTTGCCAACTGGAAATTGTGTTCTTAGAGTGAGTGCTGGCACTGCTAGTGATGTGTCAGATCAGGTGTTGTCCTGCTGAGAAGAAGTGGGACAGAACAGCAGGAAAAATGAACCAGCTGAAAAATGCAGTATAAAACTTTGGCTGTTAAACAGACTAAACTTCCACTACGTTATAGCGCTTCAAAAACAAATCTAAAATAAAGTGTATTTTTTTTTTATGCTGAACTCTTGTAATGTATGAAAATAATAGTAATGTCGAAGTGGGAAGCAGAGAACACAGATTAAAATGGAGTACAACTTAGGTCTCCATGCCGCCCATGGATGAAGTCTGATTAGTTCATGTTTCATTTTCTGATCCATATGCTCACTGAAAATAGCACTGTTTTGGTTTTTGCTGTTCCACATCACCAGTTTTCCTGTTCTCAAGAAGAAGCAGCAGCTGCTGGAAAGTTCAGTGTCTTGAATTCATCCTCCACTAGATGGCAACTGCTGAGCTTTCCCACAGCACTGCAGAAACCAGTAAAGCAGCAACCGAGTATCTTCTCCAAACAGACTGCTTGAGTACACCTTCATCACATCCTTTATTTGCAGCTGTCTAAAGATTAGCTGCTAATCAGTTCGACTCGTGACAGTATTTGCACAAGACACATATACTAAAATGGAATATGCAGTTTAAATGTAGAAAAGCAGGAATTTACTCATCAGGTAAGTGGGGGCCATGGCTTCCTTACAGATCATTCAGTCCAACTCTCCTGCCATGGGCAGGGGCATCTTCAACTAGATCAGCTTGCTCAGAGCCCCGTCCAGCCCAGTCTTGAATGTTTCCAGGGATTGTTTCCAATACTTGATCACCCTTCATTGCAAATACTTTCTTCCTTATATCTGGTCTGAACCCACTCTCTTTTAGTTTGAAACCATTACCCCTGTCCTGTTGCAACATTCCCTGTTCAAAAGTCTGTAATCACTTTTTTTTGCAAGCCACCTTTAAATATTGAAAGGCTGCAATGAAGGTCCTTTCCAACCCAAAAAATTCTATGATTCTGTGATTTTAAGCTTTTCAGCTTTGGACCATAGCACTAGGCTAGGGACTGTAACTGGTAATTACCAGCAGTCTCTTATTTCATTTCCTTTAGTTTATTTTGTAGAGGTAATAAATATGGAGAAGTTATTCATTTTCTCACGATACAAAGACCAGAATCTCACAATGAAATTGACAGCTTTTAAACAAAAAGTCTTGATTCTTAATTATTGCACTTGTTGCTTAAAATTGCTCACTGAATTTAGGTAGGATTTGTGTGTAGGTCATATTCAAAGCCTTTCTGAAATTTATTTCAGTTAAAAAAAAAAAAAACGTTCTATACACTATACTAAAGGCTCTATACACTGCATTCTATATAAATACAACCACAGAGCCCATGCAACTGTCATGAAAAAACCTGTTTGGAAAAGTATATCCTGAGTGAGACCTCCTCCCACATACTCGATCTCTCTCGGAAAGATATCTGCCAGACAACAGAACCTGCTTCTACTTTTGATTACATGAGCATTATCTGAAATAACTCTGCTAGAAAGATTTGACTCAAACTGATACAAATTGTATGGTAATCAAGTACAGTATTTTCAGACAAATAATAACACTCCTCATGGTCTATAATATTTCCTTTTTCTGTGGAGTTTTAACTCATAAGCAAGCACAGAAAGATTTTTACTGATGAAGTGACAGGGCTTAGCAGGGTTTTTTCCTGTTGTTCTTTATATTATTGAATATATTATCTAGAACTCGCCTTCCTGTTATGGATTGTATGCTGAAAAGCTTTCTCAGAATTAGATTTTGAACCAAACTTGGTGATATTTTTCTAAAATATGTAAACCCCATACTAGATACGATAATGGCCTTATTAGTTAATGATCAGTTATTTTCTGGCAATCTGTCCTCAAAAGGTCTGGTAGGGCAAGAAGCAGCTCCTTTAGCTGCTCTTTGAGATTTCTTTTTTGATGCTCATCCTCCCATTGAATGAGGAAAAAATATTTCATTTTCACATATACTTTTTTCATGAGATAGGCAAAAATTGTGAAGCCTCATCTCTTCCCACATGGCAGTTTTACCTGCTTGCCTGTTTCTGTCTCTGAGTCTCTCTGTCAGTCAACTGGGCCACCCACAACAGCTTTCCATCTCTCTCTATATCAGTCCTTAACTTTCTCATCACTGTAGTCTTTTACTCTTGTCTCCTTAGAGACTGTGGGTAGATGACTCTCATGAACCCCTTAAAGAGCACTGAGAAAGCTACAGTGGTAGAGTCCACCCTGCCATATGTAAGAAGATTGTTTTTTACTTTATATTTGTTAATTATTGATCTCTTAGAGATTAGCTGAAGTTTTCTTGCGTCATATGATGGCTTAGCCATTCAGTGCTATTCAGATTGATGGCATTGGTGCAATTTTGCAGGTTTTAAAGCCTTAGTTATGCTGTGGAACTCTTTATTCTGTGCCCTTAAATATTTTAGTCAGAAAAAAAAAAAAAAAAGGCTAATTTTTGCAACACCAGTATTAGGAGTCTAAATTTTTGCTAGACACATTATTCTCCCGTGAACTGTAGTTAAACTGGATTCTTAAGAACTATCTTTCTTATAAAAGAATTTTAAAAACCATCATCAAAGCAGCAGCTGCTGGCAATGATGGTGTTTCAATTCCCAGGACAAGAAGCTTAGGGAAGTTTATGGTTAGGATTACATAAAACGGTTGTCTGTGGCAGCAGAGCTTTGAACTCACTGGACTGTCACCTTCCACTATACCAGGTTGCTCAGAGCCCCTTCCAACCTGGCCTTGAACACTTCCAGAGATGAGGCATCCACAATTTCTCTGGCAACCTGTGCCAGTTCCTCACCACCATCACAGTAAAGAATTTTTTCCTTATATCTAATCTAAATCTACTCTCTTTCACTTTGAATCTATTCCCCTTTGTCCTGTCTCTACATGCTCTTGTAAAAAGTCTCTCCATCTTTCTTGCAGGCTTCCTTTAGGTACTGCCAGGGAAATTGTGACCCTTGGGAGGAATGTCAATTAGAAGTGGTGGAACGCAGTTTTATCTGTCCTGAGTTTCCACACTGGATGTACAATGAAGTACAAGCAGCCAGTGGACACCTTTGGACTGCTTTAGGAAAGGATGTGCATAGGGAATTTGTAATGATCACACAAGGATGTTGTATACTTTCTTTACACTTAGAAGTGGCACAGACCACCTCCATGGAAAGAAATCAAACCCAAAACACCTGCTCAAACAGAAAACCTCACCTAAACAAAACAGGCAAGAAGTGAGACAAATCATAAATAATAGGGTTGGACCAAACCTCAGAATATTTTCAAAAGCAACCAGAATTTCCCAAAGCCATATTAACACCGCAAGCAGCTCATAGCAGAGACTAACAACCCGCCTCAAGCAATAGAGAGTGGAAAACATGAAAAGAGCAATGAAGCCTTACAGCTTCATCGGAACAGGAATTCTGGAGGTTTAGTGAATAAAAAGGCACTGGCGACTGAGGTAACTGCCAATGCAACTTCATTTAAATATTTTTGGACTATGAGCTGTTACAGTCTTGGATGGTTTTTCAAAAGTTTCCTAATTTGGACTGACATTTCTTGCATCTCCAATAGCATTTACATGACTAATAACTTGGCCGAAGCGACCAGTTTTCTGCCTGCGAATCATAAAGCAAATATAGTTGAAAAGGGAAGATAAACAGCCAAATTGAGACAACTCTGGAAACATAAGCTTCTTTAACCAAAAAGATGCAAGACTTTAAGTAACAATTTAAAAACAAAGCTATGTGTATCTGTTTACACGGGCTCCACCTATTATCCAGTGGTTACCTAGTTGAGTATAACCCAATTGGTGCTACCACAATCTGGTTTTTTTTCACCAGGTTGTCTTTAGACTCCTAGCAAAATTTTGAAAAACACTGAAGTAGCTTAGGAACTCGGTAGCAATTTTAGAAATCTAAGGTCATGTCTAAATGGCAGACTGAACTTTAGACACGGCAGTCTGGAAACGGAAAGGAAGCTGACAGCATGAAACACTGAGAGTTAATTTCCCTTGCCAGCAGAGAGGCACGAGAGGGCTGAATCCCACTGACTTGGCTATTTCTAAGATTGTTGGTTATTTTTCATTTTTCTCTTTCATCTCCATCTCCCCTAGCTGTGAGTGTCGAGAAAACATCACCAAAAAAAAAGAATTTATGGAAAGCATCAGTAACTCTGCCAAAAGGAAAATGAGGAGGAAAGCTTGAGTCTATGTACCCCATATACTATTGAAGAATTGAATCATAGAATGGTTTGGGTTGGAAGAGACCTTAAAGATCATCCAGTTCCAAACCCCTTTGCCACAGGCAGGGACACCTTCCACTAGACCAGGTTGCTCAAAACCCCATTCAGCCTGACCTCAAACACTTCCAAGGAGCAGGCATCCACAACTTCTCTGGGCAACCTGTGCCAGTGCCTCACCACCCTCACAGGTAAGAATTTCTTCCTACTATTATTCTAAATCAACCATCCTTCAGCTTAAAGCCATTACCCTATATCAAATCACTCCCTGTCCTTCACAAAAGTCCCTCTCCAGCTCTCTTGTGGAACATTTAGGTGCTCTAAGGTCTCCCAGAGCCTTCTCTTCTACAGGCTGAACAGCTGGTCACACTTCTTTTGATTGCTACCAAGAAATACTACACCTCAGTTGCACACCGCAGTGAAGATGGATAACTTCACTGTCACTTCCAGAAACCCTGCAGCTGGGTTTTAATATCTCACATTTGTACACAGAGATAGATGAGAGTTTAAAGACAAATTTTAGGTCAAGCTTTGCCCCAGTAAAATATAAAGAAATCCAGAAAAACTGAAAGATTTTATTTTAAAGGACTGCATAATAAAGATTGTTGGCTTTTGTTATGAAAAGTATGTATTTTAGTTGTCAAACTTAACTCTAAAACAACACTAAAGAGGTTTGATATGTTTCACTTCACACGAACAATTTTGTTCTGCCTAAATCATCATTTACTTAGTTTTCATTGGCCAGCAAAATTGAAAAGTCAATTATTCACACTGTTCTACAGTGAATGGAAACATGAAAAACTGGGTTCTCAAATGGAAAAAAAAGGAAGAGGGTGGGTAATAATCAGTCAATACATTGAAATAAGGCCTTTTAAATGCCTTGGACAAATGTATTAAATAAGTCATTACCCAGGTTTTAATTTCAGTCACTGAAATACTCCTTGTGTTTGTTTTCAATACACCAATCTTATGTAATGGTATTTGAATATATTAAATATTTCTCTTTTATTTTGTGATGTTTCCAGAATGAATGAAGATTAAAGTGGGGGAGGGGGGGAAGAATATTCTGTGCTTCTACAGTAAGGATTGAACAAGTTTTACTTCTAGGAAAACTAAACAAATATTGAAAGGATGTCAATTAACATCTAGGGAATAAAGGACCAGCCGAAATAAACTGCAGTGGTTTATAAAGAAGGAATTATTCCATAGTGGTCTGCTACTGCCACAGCATCACATTCCTGGGAATGTGTCAGCAGCAAGACACTCATTTCTTCAAGATCACTTGCAGTTGCTAAGGGCCCTCCCTTCTGCATTTGGAACAGTCTTCAAGCTTTTAACACGTGACTTTGGTATGAAAAGACAAATGCAGAGCAGATTTAGTAAGTATTTATCCTGCACTAACGGGAACCCAGGACCATTTCGCAAAAATGGAACCCAAAGACTTGAAATCTAACTCATAGAATCATAGATTGGTCTGGGTTTGAAGGGATCTTTAAAGATCATCTTGTCCAACCCTTCAGCTACTAGCTAGTCCCACTACTTCAGCTAGGTATTCAGTGCTGGTTTCACATTCATTCCCCACTCCCATTGTTTGGGGTTTTTTTTGTCTTTTTCACCTAGACAAAAAACTGTGTCATCTGAAAGAGTTTTCAGACGGTTCATCTGTGTCATCTTCACAGGCAATGAACTCATTGCCCTAACAATGAGCTCCAGACTCTGGCCTCCTGTAGAATATCATATCAAATTAGAATAGAATGATACAATGACAGAATTGTTAGGGTTGACAAGACCTTTAAGATCAAAATCAGGCTGTAGAGGTTAGGGTAATTTTCAATTTCCTCCTTAGAGGTGGCCTTAAAAAGTGTGAGAACCTCTTCTGAGCTGAGCTCTGGCACTGGCAGCTTCAAAGAGAACACAGGGTAGGTGTCAGGCCATAAACTTTATGACCTTGCAGAACAGACACAAATGAGAGGTGAGAAGTTCCCCTTTCTTTGCTGAGCTTCCCCCCTGCTCCCATGCAGTGAGAAAAGCCCAAAGAAGAACAAAAGAAGACAGGGAGGAAATTATTCAAGAAGAAAAAGAAAATGTGAACAGCAAAATTAATTAATAACTTGTGCTGCCTTAAGGGAAGTAGGAAACCAGATTTAGACACCTAACTCTGTGACATGGTTGTCATTTCGTAAATGCACAGTGTGACAGTGTATACAAAGGAGCCTCACTCTAGCTCGTGTCACAGGCTCCCCATTGGTGCTCATCAATAAACTTCTGGGTTACACTGCTGGAATAAGGTGTCTGGGGCTATTCTGTACAGCCTCTGCCAAGAACAAGTGGCCTTTCTAAGGGGTGGCAAATTCCAGTTTACTGTAGAGCCAGGATGTTGATAGGTTTTATGAGCACATTGTTTTGCTCCTTCCAACATTTACTACCGCTGCTATTTTTCAGCCTTTTTTCAGTGTTCTTCACATGTATTCCTGTCTTCTTCTCTCACTTTCCATTGTCCAATCCTCCCTTATCCATTTCTTTGTACTTCCAGCACTTTAACTGCAGTGGTGTATTGACAGGATCTCCTGCAGTTGTGCTCCCTCCAGCATATTTCTGTTGTCTAGTTTAAGTATTTCCATGATGGAACAGATTTATTTTTCCCCAGGGGACTAAACCCACGTTTTCACGTAGCCCTGTCATCTCAGTGTTAGGCTGAAGGTATCTCTAACATTTGATCTTAGTAAACTCACATGATTTTCATGTCAACTTACCTTGCAACGTGAGGATTACAGTGGATAATCTAAATAAGTAATTTCTGCTCATATCTAATGCAAAGATGAGGGGCAATCTGCCAGGCCTTTGGAGAAGAGTGGTGAAGTAAACCTGCCGGGTATTGAGTTCAGTCTTACTCAGTCCCTTTGCTAATTACACCTGGAAGTGGCATTTAGGGCACATAAATAAAACTAATCTTTGGGAGCAGCTATAAATATTCATAGTCATAGATATAATACAAAGAGGCCTGAAGAAACTAGAACTAAAATTACAGTCTGATTGGAAAAAGGAAGAAATTAATGCAACACAGGGAAAATTCTGAAGCCTTGGCTTAGTTTCTAATAAGCATTTTAATAAGCTTGTGATAATGAAATAAACTAGATCAGAGTATTTTCTGTGCAACAATGACAGTTCAAACTTACTAATTTTGCACATTTTAATCTATGCAACCATCAGAAGCCCTAAAGGGCAACTGGAAGTTCTTCCAGCTATTTGCCGACAATCCTTTAAGAAGCCTTTGCTAAAGCTCACTTTCAGTTCAATCTGATTAAAAAAGTCAAAAAGCAGATGAAAGGAAAACCAGATTTCTTTAAACCTGTTTGTTAATTACCGAATGTTGCAGCTGTGGTCTGATCGTCACCAGCCTGCTGTACCCACCTCCTCCTCCCACTCACCCCCGCAGAACAGCTCTTGCTCTGCACCTTTTGGCACCAGCACCACTGCAGTGGCAGGCTGCTCCCCACCTCTGCTGCACACCCCCACGTTCAGTTCACATCTCTTACCATTACACACGCATACAATATTTCTACAAAGCTCAGCACAGCACCGTACACAGATTAATGCTGCACCCCACCTAGGCTGGTAAATATTGTTTCTCAGCAAGCGCACTGCTCTTTGCTGTGTATAAAGCACTCAGCTCTTCCCACAGACCGCGGCGTCCGTCCACAGCTGATGTTGTAAAATGAAGCTGAGGGAGAGACACTGGACTGAAATAGAAGTAACCCCATTGTCTCACTCACAGATTTCCTCACTCATAGAAAAGGAAAAATACCTGTCACAATATTTAAATTTGCATAAGATAATTTTCTTTTGTATGTAGATTCCTCATTTGTACTTGGAAATAGACAATCTAGATCACAAGCCAGTGGAGTAACCTATATGCAGTTAATTTATACATATATATTACAAAATATCTCCCAATATTTCAAGAGGAACAAAAGAATATCTCCTTTCACAGATCTTGGTCCATCTGCTATAATTTTCAGCTAGTAGCCATCAAAGTAAATAGTCTATGTGTGAGCCCAGCTGCATAAATTGCATGTTCATCACTAAAGTAACTTCAAAAGTCTACTCAAACAGTGCTCAAATAAACGTCTAAGGTTTGGTCTTATGTATATCAAAGCCCCTCTTGCCACACATCAAGAAGCACCGATGGGACCAGGAATGTGAAATCATGTGAACGCCTCACTTCTTAGTGCAGAGACTACAAAGACACTTCTCAGCCAAAACCTGCCAGCAAAGTTTGGCAAAATTCTGCATGGAATATTTCTGCAAGTTAAAATTCCACCTCTGTGTTACAATTCCATTCTCAGAGAGTATTTCTAGTTTCTGTTTCAATTCCAGGTCTGCTATAGATTTAAAATACAGGTCAATGTCTTTAACACAGTTTAAGAAATATGACATGGCAATATAAAATTTTGCAAATTCATAGTAACATTTCCATTTACTGTTTTTATCAATCACACAGGGAGGAAATTAAAACAAGAGAACGCAATGTTGGTTAAAATTTTTCTGCTGATTCTCTGTGAATTCTGAACATTCATTTCTTCTTAATTTGGTCCTACCACACTTTCTTTTATGCTTGCTATTTCAGCACATGCAATTTATTAGCATGGACAATCAATAGCAGAGAAGGCTGTTTTACATAAAACCTTTGGCAATGGATTGAAGACCTTTCCAGCCATATCTCTTTTATCAAAACTGATGTCTTTATTGGCACTCAGAAAAAGTGTGCTGCAGTAGCAGCTGCCTCAGGCTACTGCAATACTTGCTCTATCCCTCAGCCACAGATCCTGACTGAGGTGAGAGAACCTCAGCTACTCCTGAAGAATCTGTGTTATTCGTGGCAACTTATCCTAGCTCAGGGCTGCAACCATCTAAACACACACCCTAAGATGCTTTCTTGAACCTCCTCTCTATTCTCATTAGGGCAAGAATCTCGAATTTTTTTTTACTCTGCTATAGTTAGAATAGAATAGGGTATTTCAATTGGAAGGGATATACAAGGATCATCCAGTCCAACTGCATGACCAGTTCAGGCCTAATCATCAGTTAAAGTGAGTTCTTAACAGCAACGTCCAAATGCCTTTTAAACACTGACAAGGTTTAGGGCATCCACCACCTCCCTAGGGAGCCTGTTTTGGTGTTTGAACACCTTCTCTGTAAAGAAGTGCTTCTTAAGTCCAGTCTGAACCTCTCCACTGCAGCCTTGAACCATTCCCACACATCCTATGACTGAATATCACAGGGAAGAGAGATCAGCATCTCCCCCTCCTCCTCCCCTCATCGGGAAGCAGCAGAGAGCAATGAGGTCACCCCTTAGCCCCCTTTCCTCCAAAACAGACACACCCAGAGTCCTCAGCCACTTCTCACAGGACACGCCTTCTAGCCTTGTCACCAGTTTTGTTGCCCTTCTCTGGACGAATTCACATCCCTCTTAAATTGTGGGGCCCAGAACTACTCACAAGGAGTTTCACGAGTGCTGAAGCACGAGCTGGACCCTCTCCTCCCAAACAGCCCATTACTACGTAGTTACTTCCATGCAAACACAGGGCTACACGGAGCCAGCCCTGTTCGCAAACCCCTGGGTCAAAGATGAACAAAATCACCATAAGTCAAGTGTCTTTGAGATGTGTGTTGCAGTATCATAAGATTTACAGGACACGTGGAGACTACTTTCCATACTTTAAAGCACCATATGTGCTCTTGTGCTTTCAGTTCTTGCAGAGCTAATTCTACTTTTATTGGAAAAAAGAGAAAGATTTCTGAGAGATTATTGTGTTTCTGGCAGGTTTCTAACATGGGAATGAGCCACATGTCTCATACAGTACGGATAAAATTTCCATAGTGAACTTTTATGCCATGTTTTACATTGTTTTGGAAATTACTGTGCAGAATTACTACTAGTGATATTTTAAATAACTAATGTGATTTTAATTGCACTAAGAGTTTCACACAGAGAGGAGTTTTTCAAGCATTGCTGCTATGGGGTATTTTGCAACTAAAGCCAGAGTTCTAATTATCTGTGGTTTAGTTGTTCAATACTTGCCCTTGTGCACGTTTTTCAGAAAAAGCACATTGATACTTTTTTTTTCCCCCTCAGCTGCAGTTGCTAATTCAGAAAAACAATGATTTATAAGCTTCAACTTAGAAGACATTTTTCACAACTGAACCATAATTCTGTTTTTCAAACATCTGTGTATTTATTTCACTGTTGTTTAAATCTGGGAAAAAGATATTCTTTTTAAAAAGTTGATGCGCACATACAGATAATGGGAAAGAGTATCCAAGTGAGACAATGTTTAAGCACCCATTCTTTAGGAAGAATCAGAACTGGAATATCTTAATTCAGTTTACCCCCACCAGAGTTTTGTACAGAACAAAGAAAACAAAGAAGAAGCTGAAGTGATGCCTACAGAAACGCCATACCCATGTTCTTTGAATATCTTGCTTTTCTTTCCGAACTGTGTAGTTTCTTTGCCACAGCATTAATTTCTGCACTACTCCAAAAATAAAGATGCCAACAGTGACTTTCTTTTGTATCACTTTGTAAAATATATAGGCTGGTTTACGATATCTCCACACCACCCTGAGAACTCTGTTTTTGCACAGAGCATTTGTCATTTAGCTTTGCTCTCCGTTACCAACAGTAGGAACAGGAGCCACTGTGCTGCATGGCTAAATTTTTAATGAACTAATTGGGAATTTACCCTGGGATAAAGGCAATTCAGTCCAAGCATTTGCATATTCAGTTCCTGGTAGACCCAAGCTATATTCACTTGAATTTGTAATTTAATATGCAATTCTTGTGCACAGCTCTGTGCAAATACCATATGCGACTAGTTGCCACAGCCTTCACCCAAAGCATCCACTAACCATGGCAACGTGGGCATCAGATGTTGCGTAAGAAACCTGACAAGGGCTGAATTTTTAAATTTTTACACACCACCATTTCAAAGCCAAATTCCTGCACATTTGGAGCTCCGGAAAAAAAAAAAAAAATTAATGAAGTATTTTAAACCCACTGTTAGCATCTGGGTTTGGACGTTTTGGACCAAATGTTTGAGCCTGAGTTCCAAGAATTTAATGCTTCAATTCAAATTTAAATAACTAAATAAGTGGCCTAGTTATAAGTGTTGAGCACTGAGTGAATCTCTCCTGTTTACTCCAAGGGTTGAGGCACTCTGCAAATCCATAAGGATGGAAACAGGATGCCCTGACAGGTCACCCTGAAGCACCCAGACACAGAGCATCTTTAAAAACTGAATTTTGATTTATGTCTGAGTGTATCTGTGATACAAAACTGAATGTGAATAGGCAGTGTCCATAAATGACACCTTCTGAGGCAAAGCCATGAGGATTTCTCATTGTCCCAGGGTACCTCTTGAGGTGTCCTAGGGCACCTCAGCAGTGTGACTGCTGAAGTGCTTCGGATTGAATCTGGCACTGGGAGTTGCCTGGGTTCTGGTGTAGCTGTGAGATGCTCCTGGTGCTCAGCTCAGAGCTCGCTGCTTCACTTGTCTCCAGCACCACCCTTGTGTAAGCGGAGATGACAGTTTATCCCAGTGCACATCAGTGCACCAGCATTGTCGGGGGGTGTTGGGGAGGCAAACTGTGTCACTGCTTCCCCCAGGGCACAATTCCTCCCTGAAAGGGCTGGAATAGAATTTACCTCTGCATGCTTTTTCCCACTTCTGATAATAAATTCCTACATAGGGAGACAAGAGAGTCAAAATCCCCCTGTCTTCCTCTGCTCAGCACTTTGTCCAAGCCAAAAGCCTTTCCCCCCCAGGCCGCCATGGGAACCATTCTGGTATTTTTATCTGCTAATTGAGCTTAGAATTGAGCTAGTGTGGCACATCACTCCTAACCAAAAGGCTCAGCTGTTTAGAGATACTCAGCTGTGAGTAATGCCTTCAGCAGTCACAAAGGCTGAAACGTTGGGCTGCCCATCCTGTTAGTGAGCGCTCTCAAGTTGGCCAGATCCAGGCCTGGAGGGAGTAACTCCAAAAAAGCACAATGCTGTAAAAGATGGCATTTTTCTAGAAAGTCCTCCACTTTTGATTGCCAGTAAGAGCTGTGTTTTGACCTGGAAACCCACTTCTCACAGGAGGCTGCCTAAAGCTAGAAAAGGGGTTAGCATGGTTCAGGCTGGAAAATGAACCAAGCGAGATATAAAAATTCAGAGAAGCTGAATCAATGCATTTCCACTGCAGAAAACATTAGAGAGGCTAGAGGGAGTCCACGCTCCATTGCTTAGGAAATGAAGTGAGGCTGGGTTGGCTTTGAAACAATCTCTGTTGTCCTAGAAGGTACATGGAGATAATAAAGTGTGACCATGGGCAAGACCTGGCAGATACTTCAGCAGGCCATCGTATGTTAACATGGATGATAAAGGAGAGTCTCTTTAGACTCAGACATCATTTTCTAAAAGAGCTGGAATCTGGAAAAAAGACTTTTCTGTGAATCCAAACACAGAGCAGAACCAGAAGAGAGGTAAAAAGGGTCAAAAGTAGCAGGGGGAGAGATGGATATGACCTGTCCTTTCTGAGAATTTAGTCTGGCATTATAATCCTGGCAGTAATTTCTGCATCTCCATTAGAGATCACCACCACTCACCTTAACCATAATGACCTATCTTTTATATTGCTACCCATCAAGTCCTATCAGAGCTCCTGTCACATCATACTGATAATGGCTTTAATATTCATGATGGATTTTAAGAAATGGCTGGCACATCTCCATTTCAGTGATAAGAAATCTGCTTAGGGCATACTTTCACATTTCAATATTTTTCATTTCATTATTTTCTGCTGTTGGCTAAAACAGAGAATCAATGTCATGACACTCTCCCAGTGGAGGGTTTCTTGCAAAGATAAAGGCTCTGGAGGACTCTGTATTGTTGATCAAACCCTCAGTTTTCCTGCATATCCCTGTTATATGGTTCGTGATTAGATCATAGAACCAAGTACCCTCTGTGCATAGCTCACATGCACTGTGGATCTGCTGTTTGCAATCTGCATTGTTTAAAGTGTTCCTGTCACAGTGGTTCATCTATCAACATTTCCTCTTTGATACACCTGAAGACTACTTCATCGATTATTTGTAAAATCAGGACAGAATATGACATCAGAAGCTAACCAAGAGGAGTATTTTGATTTTCGATCTAGAGGTTAAAGAATGTAGTTGTAACATCTGATTGTACCAGAACACCTCCCTTTAGCGGGAGTTGGAGAGTATAGGAGACCTTCCTGTTAGTTCTCACAGATTAAATGAGTAATGTTTTCTGTGGAATAAATCTCCTCATACTACATTATTTGAACTGAAAGATTCTTTCAGCATGACATCCAGTTTTACACCTTAGGTGGACACTTTTTTTTTGTTACTGGAATGTTTAAGCAGCTGTGCAACAAATGACAATCAATCTGTTTTCTAAACCTAAGAGATGTCATAGGCTTTGCTGGAAATAGTTATAAGTTTGTAAATACAGCTGTTGAACTGTTTAGGTTTTTTCTTTCCTTTTTTCTTTTTTTTCCTTTCCTTTTTTTCCCTTATAAAAATCACCCTTCCAAGTGAGCTTGTTCATATAGCCTGACTGGGGCCAGGTCCAGCCACAGACCTTCTAAGCAGCTGTGAAGGACAACAGAGTGGCAAGAGACAGGAAAATAGCCATGACCCTGCTATTTATTTTGACCATGCCAAAGATCTAGACGGCCAGGCTGGCAAATAGTGCTGCTGTGAAATGAAAGATGTGGAGTATTTGGACCATTTATGACTGCTGCTTAATCTGGCTAACAGGAACCTGAAGCTGCAATACTTGTAGCTCTTTTCTCTTCTGCCTCAGTCCTGCTGGATTCCCCGAGGGCAGGAGGACAAGATTCCAGCTTCCCACCCTTAAGCCAGGAGGAGATAATGTTCGGTTTTGCCTGTGATTGAGATGCTTTTAGTGGCACTTACAGTGATCAGACATGAGAGATGGGCTAGTTTGCATTTTTATTCTGTCAGAGGATATGTTTACACAGACAAGAGCAGGCAGCTCTGACCTCCCTCTCCTATGTCTGATTCAAGCCAGCTCTGGCCCAGGAGCTCTGCAGCTGCAGGCAGCTGTGGCATCCCACTTCTTGGCAAACACAGACACCCAGCAGTGGGAGGGAGCTGATCGATAACCACCTACTCAGCAGCATGCAGTTCCCATCACCCCTGCAACTGGGACATCAAATCCCACTGCATGGATCTGAATTTTAATATCAGGGAATATATAACTTGAGCTAGTCAAATGCTGCTAGTCAGCAGTGAAGAAACCTTATTTTCCTTGGAAAACTTTCTGTCTTGCACCTCTTGCTCAGTATATCCACTGTGTTTTGGCCACATTGTTAACATTAAAACTTTTGGATTAGGAACCTCCTTTTACTTACACCTTCATACAGCATGTGAGAACCTTGGGATCTACTGCATCAGTGAGAGCCAAAGAACAGCTAATTTGATTAATGTGACTACTATGGGCTATTTCTTGTGAGCTATTCCATGTGATTATTTGCAAATCCCTGTTTACAGCTTGATATACTTGACCTAAATTCTGCAACACTCCAGTGCAAGAGACAGAAGAACGTGCTGGCTTCAGATATATTAAGGAAATGTGTTCTCTTTCATTAAATATAAACAATACAGGCAGTAAAGTACCTCTGTCTTATTTAATTTAAGTTTGTTTTAGGTTACTAGTCTTTAAAAATTTTATATTTCTAGATGGTGCAGATTTTTTTTAATTAAAAATGCATAAGATAATTATAGAACTTGTCTAGGGGATGCCAGAGGCACCAACAATTAGGCAGGAAATTGGGGTTTCAGCACTTAGAAATCCATGGGATGCATAAGCTGGAATTTCAGATAATTTCAATTGCTGGGCATTAAAATGATTAATGGTGGAACAAACAGCCAGGTGGTCTGACAGGACAGAGTACAAAGGTCAGGTGGCAGTAAAAAAGAATGATATGGAGCCTTACACAAGGAAAAGCTGCAGTTCAAGACCTCTGTCATTTGATCCTTCACTTCTATCACCTGGTGGGCAGATAGAGATGGAGTACAGGAGGCAGATGTTAACTCTCAATAGAGTGGCATTTTTCCTGTTACTTTTGTGGCCAGGGGATATTTCTATTTACTTTGCTGACTGACTCAGCCTGCAGCTGACATGGATTGGATGGATCACTCCTCTGAGCCACTGCATCGAAAAGATTTTGTTTTATGTGAGACTCCTAGCAGCCTTCCCTTAGTTTATTTATAGAAGGCATCCTTTGGAGTAAACTGGACCAAAATGTGGTGGGAAGAAGGATTCCTTAGTTTATGAGCTGCAAGCTTGCATTCACCACAGAAGATTTCCTAGGGCTCCATGGAGTGAAGAGTCAACAGGAACCCAATTCCTCCAGGTCGGGGTAGTGAGTTCAGGAAGAAAGTTCTAAAATATTTCCCCTAAGCAGGGATGCACTAGCTACCCTCAGCTGCTAACAGCCACTTACTAACTTCCAAACTAGAGAAGTGAAGGCAAATATTCGTTGCCCCCCAAATTTTGGAAGTGACACGAAGGCACGTGAGCCAAGAGGCTTGCATAAAAGACAGAAAATCCAATTGTCTGAGAAACTCAGAGATTTGATCATGCTCTGTGTTACATCACCTAATATCACTGTCAAATTGTTTCTCATAACTGAAGACACACGTGAAATCACTAACATGTGCTTCAAGTAAAAACTATTAATTGAATAAGGCAGTTTTTGGAAATCTAAGCCATGTCAGAAAGTATCCAGTAGTAGTTGTATATTCGTGAAAACCAAAGCATAAGACCTGGTGAAATTTAGCCTGCTATATTCAGACCTAACATTTGCTAAAATATTTTTGAGTAAGTTGCATTACTTTACCTACTCTGTGCTTAAAGATGTTTCTCTAACTCTTCTCAAATTTAACAATTGGATTAGCAAAGACTGAGTACTCATCAAATTGAAAAATTATTTAATGAGATGGAGCTTTAGATCCCACACACTAGAAACTTATTCATAGTTTTAGAAAATGGTACAACTTTTGCAAATTCAGACATAGGTAAAACTCAACACTGGAATGTAGATAAAAGGAGACCCATGTCACTCACAACCAGTAAAGTGAAGGTATTCATGTTTTTAAGATCACTTCCTAATGCTCTTTCTTCAAATCTTTAAGAATTCTTCTCATAAAAATGTTCATTTTTGTGCAAATTCGCACTAATCAGTTGGACGTGCAGATGGACAAACCACTCCAGCAGCTGTAAAACTAAGGGCATTCCCTTCAGATTTGTTATGATATTGACTCTAGAGTGTGTTGTTCTTCTAGATATGCCAAAGAATCTTTGCATTCGGAAGAAATGACCCAGGAACCAAAAGGATTCAGCATGAATCCTACTAAGATTCTTTATCAATAAAGCTCTCTATATACATTACGGCTGAGAGTGATTTGCATGCTGTTACTTGGATTTTTCCTCAAATGTCCATCATACTCTTAGTGCCGTTAATGAGGAGCAGATATTTCCATTTGAATCTTTTCTGCTGGGCATAGTCTACAGAATACACAAGAAAATCTGTAATACCCATCCCATACCCCTTCATACATCTTTCAGCAAGACATAAAACATTGACGTGTATTAATACTGCTCGAACTGTTTGGGTTTGGGGGTTGGTTTTTGTGGGTTTTTTTTAACATTAAAGTTGAGGAAGAAATAAATCTCTTAGAAAGACTGTGTCTAACATGGACAGGTTTGATACAAGTTCATCACATAACACTGACTTTTTGGGGACATTTTATCATACACGTAATTTTCTTGTCATCCACAATGATCCCTTGGACAGGAATTGCTTTGATGCTGATAACAATGATAAAGCACTCAAGCATTTTTAAGTTACTCTGAAACTTAGATTCTTTCACATTCTCATAAGAGGAAAAATGGCTTTTTTCTGTAGAACTGTAAATGCTGTTCTTATAATTCTTTTTTCTCTTTAGGACTTCCGTGCAAGAAGAATAGAAGGTAGGCAGAATAGAATCAGTAGAGTTTCTTTGTTAAAGTATCTAAGTAACTGATATTTTTCTTTGTGAATGACATGGTAATTTTGTCTTTATGGCTCAAGCACTTTTTTAGTCAGTCTTGTCTTTGCATCTTTGAAATCATTTATATTTGCTGTCCAACACACATCAAACCACTGCTACCGTCCATCTGCTCTGAAACTGCTCTTCCACTGGGATAAGACCTGCTGTTATGATTTTGAAGCGTCAGACACAGAAATAAGCCCTCCATCCTTCTCTAATTATAACACTGCTTTTCTGTAATCACTTCGTTATTCTGTGTGTCAAAGATAAGAAACACAAGCCAAGCTTTGGTCATCCTGCTGCCAACTAGCACTTAAAATTTCATAGATGGCCTATGCCATGCTAATCGTGAGCTTAGCACGGATATCAGACAGAAAGAGGTAATGTGCAAGAGTTGCCAAGTGTCATTCTGAGTGCTAAACCAGTCAGGCTGTGACTGCTGAATGCAGATTCAAAAGCAATCAAACTAGGTGAGTCTTGGGAAAAGGGACATTGGGCTTCTCACTAGACGAAGACCCAAATAATGCCATCTGAAACTGATCTGGAAGGCTGCTGCAAGGTGATTGCCTTCACCTTAATTTCTTTTTCATCTCCTGGGAGAAAAAAATTCCTAAATTCTCCAGAACACAGTAGGACTGGTGTAGTGTACAAATACAGATTTCACATTTTTGCAATGACCAAACAAAGCAGCAAACGTAACTTTGCTAATCTTGCCTTCCTGATGTTTCCTCTAATGAAAATTTGGGGATAGCCCTTTTGCATGCTTCCAGATCATGCTTCCAGCCCAGCTGTGAGCAATACAGCTGTCTACTCCCACAAAACAGCGTACTAAGTGTTAAAACAGCAGAGTGATAATTTAAGAGGGAAGACCAAAATGAAGATTTCACAGGTCATTCATGTAATTCTCAATCATATGAAAAGCACTTGTAAAACAGAGTCACAAGTGATACCTTTAGAAGTGAAGATAAATTAATAATTTTGGTCTCTCTAACCAGGCCCATGTTTTCAACAAAGAGCATTAAACAGTTGCTGCAGGATGACATAATGCAATACTTCTCAGACTGATCCCTAAAGAAGAGTCTGGATGATTAAAAAACTAAAGATAAGCTCAGTACTCGCATTCCCTAAATATCCAATGTACAAATGCAAACCACCTAATAATAGCTTCAGGAAAGAAAACAGTTGAGACACGCCAGCACTGCAAAGATGGCTTTCACAAGATCCTGGCAATAATAAAGGATCTATCACCCACAGAAAAATTAAAAACTTTAAAAAATATTTTGGAACTAAACTGCAGCTATGGAAACTGTCTCTATGGGTTATTATCAGCTTAATAACCTAATGTTTTGCCACCATGCCCTAAACATGGAGTATGGCTTCAACAAAATCCCAGTTCAGTACAATTAGTGAACATATGTTCAGTCATATTATATATGTTCCATAACTGAAAATGATCTTTCACCTAATATACACTGTCCCCAGATTTACTAACTAGTAACTCAATAATAAAAAATTCCATATTAGAAAAATATTTTTTCTTTGAGAACAATTAGATTATTTTTATTTTTATTAATTTCTCTGTTGTTTGTCTTCAGCAATGAACAGGAGGAGAGAAATTGTGGATGTCTTATACATGGAAGTGTTCAAGGCCAGATTGGATGGGGCTCCAAGCAACCTGGTCTAGCAGAAGGTTCCCAGGCCTTGGCAGAGGGGTTGGACCTAGATGATCTTTAAGGTTCCTTCCAGCCAAAGCCTTTCTGTGATTCTATGATAGTAAAAAAAATGTGCTGGAGACAGCTTATGAGTAATGATGCCCGTAAGAAAGCTTTTTTCTCATCTTCTCTATGTAAAAGAGATCAGCTAATACTCAGAGGTATGCAGGTTTGCATCCAGGTTTCCAATCTCCTGATGACTATTATTTGAACTTTGGGATGAAAGATACTTAGGTATTGTTCAGAGAAAGCAGTCTTTCAAAAAGAAAACTTGCTATGTAATGGTAGCACAAGACAGAACAAAAATTAAAGCTGATTCTAAAGAATTGGGTATTATATCACCCTGACATTATTGAGTAATGCCACAAAGCATGGGATGCTGAAGACAATGAGGTCATCAAATTGGAGGAGACAAAAACTTCACACCTTGGCCTCCTTTGTGCAACACAGACCCACAAAACAGAACAGCAACAATCCCAACTAACTGGTATTTCTATTTTTATACCGCTTTTATAATCTTATTACTGGATAACTAGAAATGTATTTTCTAATTATGTAAATCTTATAGCACTGCTTAGATATGCTTTGTTTATTTGTTTATCTTGGGCAGGATACATAGTCTATAATGTAGATTAAAGTCTTTAAGCATTTAAAAGAAGTTAATAAGATGCTTGTATGGGTTTTTTTTTTGTTTTATTCTAGTCTTAAAGACTGCATAAAATAAAATTTAGACAAATAAGAAAGAGCTTTTTACAAGAAAAGAATGTTGTACAATCAAATTATTGCACATCTTGAAATTTAGACACTTCCTTCCCTGCTGTATTATTTACATCGCTATTAGATGCTATTTTGACCAATGCTAACATATCAACATAAGAAAAAATATCTGAGAAAGAGAAAAAGACAAGGGCATAAATTAAAATTTTCACCTCTTGCTTCACTGATGACTAGAAAAATCAAAACCTTTTGGTTTTGCTGATCCATTGCTGCTGAGTCATACTCCTAAAATAAGAATCATTTCCTTCCTGTTTGTTCTAGAAACTTCAAAATTGCCTCTTAGCCACAAATCACAAATCACAGAGTCACCTCGGCCATTTAAGAGATCTTCAGAGTGATTGCAATAATCAGGCAAACTTCATAATGAAGTACAGCTGGAATGAGCACTCACAGTTGCACTGCAGAATTTTCCACTGAGACACAACATTCTCCCTTCCTGTAGGTTTTGTAGTAGCCAAGTGACAGCAGAGTTGGTCACGTTATCTTCCTTGCTGACAGTTCCGCACTTTACCAATCCTCACATATCATGCTGTCTAAAGATCTATGGGGATGCACACAAGACACCTGAAGCTTGTGGGTTGAGTGGCCTTACTGCCACTTTTGACTCCATGAAATGGCATTCAACAACTTACTAACTTACCAGGTTTGTGCCTTTGCTCCTTCCTTGACCTGAACGGATCATTGCTTCCACATTAAAAAAAAAAAAGTATAAAACGTGTAGACATGGTGCTTAGAGACATGGCTTAGTGGTGCACCTGGCAGTAATGGTTGGACTCAATGATCTCAAAGGTCCTTTCCAACCTTAACAATTCTATGATTCTTTTCTGTAAGTGCATGTACACCAAGCCTCGTGGTGGGAGGCCTTTATATCCTGCTATATATTAGGAAGATTCATTATGCTGTGGTTGCAGGATTATTTATATCTCTGTCCTCTTTTTTAGTATCTCCAAGTATGCTCATCTCAGGTCTTGGCCTCTTAAACTCTAACTTGAGGTTAATAACTTCTAAATCAGCTTATTTCACTCTCCTGATCCAACTGGTTTATCTCACTTTACATTTTTCCCTTCTGAATTTTGAAGCAAATGGAATTTACAGTTGATAGACTCCTTTGTATGGTGTGTGTATATATGTATACATACATAAATATTTATAATCTCAAATGTTAATAAAATAATTTATAATACTAGTTTATATATGTACATACTTACATTTTTAGCTGGATGAAAAATCTTTAAAAAGACCAAAAAAAAAGATTTTTCAGTGAGCTGACACAAACATTTCTCTTACTGAGTTTCCTGCCTGTCTGTAAGATCACCAGGCATCACCCACACTGGGGTGTGTGTAGGTGCCAATAAGCAGCCTGTGTAAAAGGAGGAAATCCAGGAGGAGGAAGGTGGCTGTTTTGTGTGGGTGTATTTGTGTGACTGTGAGTGAGTGTGAGCAGGTGCGTGTGTGTGTGTATAAGTTTTAGACCTTAAAGAAATACGTGTAGAAAGGTGTGTAGAATTTGTAGGAATTTCTAGGTGGATAGTAAAGCTTCCTGCCGAGAGAGAGCCTAAACATATAATTTACTGCTTGCCAGTTAATTTAAAAAGTTAATCATTATTAATATCAATAATGATATTGATCATTAATAGATCAATACACCTCTTTAATCCTGATTTGCTTTATTATATGTACATTGAGCAGTTATGCGTTCTGACAGTGGTGACCTAGACAAGACTATCTTCCTCAGGCAGCTACCAAGCCTACTCCTTGTGTTTTCCTGGTGGAGTTTCCTTCACCAGAAAACAATCTCTTAAAATCCCACATCACTTCTTTCTCACTCTGTGTCTGCTGAATCAACTATTTCTAAACATCTTGGTTTTGGAAGATCTCCAGAGGCCCATCAAACCCAACCAACAGCCCCCTGAGGACCCCTTCTTGCTCTGGGGGGGTAGGTGTGAACCATTTCAACTTATTGTTTTTCCATTTGTACCTGGACAACACCTTGTTGGGTAACACAACACATTTATACTGTAAACGCAATTACCGAAATAACCAGGGCAACATATGGTACTCATAAATTATTGCAGGAAAGTCCTATATCTGTCACATGCAGTCAGTGAGCAAGTTCCAGGGAAGGGCAACGGTCTCCTGAGTTACTGGATTCTCACAGAGAAGGTGTTTTGACTTATTCATTGAGCATACAGATTAAAATCTCCTTCAAAATTACAAGACTGTGCATAATTCCCAGACCTTTTTACCATGTGTCACTACCCACTTCCCTTTCTTTCTGCTCTTTATCCACTCATATCCACTTAGGTTCACAGCCTTTAAACAATGTATATAGTGGAGATATTTGGTTCAAAGCCTATTCCCAAGTAAAATTATTGAGACACTTACTCTGTGTATTTAAGGAATTCCATAGCAGCTGCTCTGCTCTTCTGACCTGTTTGTGGTGCTCTGAATTGCTAACAGACCCAGGACTGCCTCAGTTTTGTAGTGATGACCCCAAGCTCTCTAACAAGCTAATGCTGCGTAGCAATTTCTGATACCTGTAATATTACATGGCTTTAGTAACATGTGATGCTTTTGTTAAAACTACCTCTTGGAAATGCCTGATTTTTGGAGGCATTTAGGCTTTCAGCCAACAAAGGACATATTTTCTACAGCTTCTGATTAAAGGGAAAAGCTTGAAAATGTGACATGAAAGTATCCTAACAACCCTTAACTAGCATGCAAATGGAATAATCTAAAAGTCTAATGTTTCGAAACGCTCTTGTTTTGATTCTGAGGGTAAATGTGTGATTTTGATTGCTTGTGATCAGGACTGCAAAGTAAGTACAGTAAAAGCAACAATACATAAGAACCCCTAACGGGCAAAGTAAACATAATTATAGAAAAAAATATGTTTTGCTGTTTTTCCACCTAGTTTTTAATAATCACAGGTTAAAAAAACCAGTAGGTACATCTTTGAATCTACATTGAATTTTTCAGGCTGCTTTGTTGTTGTTTTTTTTTTTACACTGAACTTCTGGAGGGAAGAAAAAAAAAGTGAGAAGTGCTAGCTCCTGCTCTGGCACTGGCTGAATGAGGAAAGAAATCCGCTGATGTCCCAAAGAGCAAAGTCACTCCCAAGGGCTCCTGACGCACTGTCTGATAGGCCTGAAGACACACTGTTGTACAGCCTCACAAATAACACAAAAAAATACTGTGCTTCCAAGTAAGAGCAGAACACTGTTGTGCAAAGACCAGGCGTACCTGCAGTACAAGAATAGGCTCTGAAGAACACCTTGGCACGGCCTACATTCCCTGTAGTCACTGTTTCCCAGAGACCAGACCAAGAATTTCTTCACCAGTCTGTGTTGGTTGCACAGACCTGCAGCAGCAGGACCTGAGAAGGGCAATAATCTAGGGAGCCAGGAGCTCCCTTCTTGCCCCTTCCCGTACCGAGGTGTGATGGGGTCACCTTGCATTACCTATGTGGAGTGGATGCTTCAGACCTGGAAACCAGCACCAAGAGGAGAGCAGGCTCCCTGTGATGCTGCACATCCACACAAGGACCAAGGGCAATCTGGCCGGTTACTACTTTACAGCATTGCTATTATTCCTCTATCGCATCAACGTCTTCTTATGCCTGTGCCTATTAGTATTTTGGCTTAATTATCACTTCAGCATTGTTTAATCTTCTTGAAGACTTGATCTCCAGAAATAAACAGCTTGCAATAGAAAAATGTCTATCAAGGCTTTATATTCATATATTCATATCCTTCTTGCCACATTTTATTAATGTGTTTATTTTAATAGATAAGATCCAGCTTACAAAACTGAATTATAACACACATTACCATATTCAAAATTCAAATATTGACGTGTCCTGATCTTATCATGCAGAGAATTCGTTCAATGTCCTTGGTTAAATGCTTTCTCTCATTTAAAGAAACAACTGGGTTTGAGAAATACTGAAAACTCAAAATAATTCTAAATTGTCAGTGAACTGTAATAAGTATTAGTTTACAGTTAATCTCTGACTTCTCTTTCACCTACAATCTTTTACCTCAAAAAAGGTAAAATTATTAACAGCAAATTACTTCTTTTACATTTTAGTTCCACTGGTAAATTAGTATTTGCCACTATCTTGTACTGCATTTTAGAACAGTGTTACAACGTAATATTAAAATATAGCTGTAGCCTGCAACAGGGGCTAGCTCTGCAGGATCTCAATTTCCCCATCTCTTAGTAATTTTTATCCTAGACTTTGACAGTTTAAAGGCAAAGGAAAGAGTACTGTTTTCCTCCTAATGTCTGTTTTGAAGACCAAGCCAGGAAATAAAAATTCACAGTGAATTCCTTGAGCTTAAAGCTAAAGTATCACTTTTACTCAGCAATAGAAGGTTATAACTAGACCTGTTAACTACCAAATGGTTAATTACGAAGAAAACTTTGAGTCATCTGACAGACTTTTTGGCTGTGCAGTGGTAACAGCAAAACCAAGCTGTCCCTGGGCTCACATCTATGAAGCAGAACCATTTTGATCTCACTAGCATAACGTCTGAATATATTGATCCTCACAGTACTGTTTGAGGTTGGGAGCTACTGACCTTTCTGTTTCTCAGGTGTGGAAGACAAGTACCAAGAAGTCAAGTAACTTGGTCAAGACAAAACAACAAGCAGGTAGCACCTGCTAAATCCTGCACTCTTGACCTAACCCCAAACTCCATGCACTGGAGAGCCCATGGTTCTCTCTGTCCTGTAGAACTGGATAAAGTAATCAGGTACTACAGGAACATGAACAAGGTGATGGTGGTTACTGTTATAAACCAAGGTCATGGCTACCTCTCCACTGATGTGCGGGGTTTTTATGACAACATGATGGTATACAGAAGGAACCGTCCTATCTATTTTTTGTGAACATCATGGTTAGCATCAGACACAACTGCCAAGAGATTCTGAGCTATTCTTACTTACAATGTGTCTGATGAAAAGCAAACAGTTCAGTACCTGTTATTTTGCTTATTCACTCTCCTGCTTTATGTAAAATAATCTAATATCTCAAATTGGAAGGGTGCCATAAGGATCAAGTCCTGCCCCTTGCAGGACTACCTGAAAGTAAATCTATAACTAAGAGCATCACCCAGGTATGGTATCACGACCACTTCCCTGGGAAGCCTGTACCAGTGACTGACCAACCATTCAGCGAAGAAACTTTTCCTTTTATCCAGTCTGGACCCTGCTGCAGATTTATTCCCTTTCCTCATGTCCTATTGCTGGTCCTACTGAGAGAGATCAGGACCTCCTCCTCCTGTGTTGCCACCCTTATGGAAGTTGTAGACTGCAGTGAGGTCACCCCTTAGCATTCTCCAAGCTGAACAAACCATGACCTCAGCTGCTCATCATGTGCCTTGCCCTCACGACCCTTCACCATCTTGGTCACCCTCCTGAGGACACTCTGCAACAGCTTTATATCTTTCTTATGTTGTGGTGCCCAAAACTGCCCACAGCACTCAAGGTGAGGCCGCCCCAGTGCAGAGCAGAGCGGGACAATCCCTCCCTCGACCAGCTGGTGATGCTGTGCCTGATGCACCCCAGGGCAGAGTCGGTCCTTTTGGCTGCCAGGGCATACTTGATTCATATTCAATTTGCCATCAACCCAAGCTCTCAGATATCTTTCTGCAGGGCTCTTCTCCATTTCAAATGGCTGCGGAGTGCCCAGTTCTCTGGTATATCTAGATCTCTCTGTAAGGCCTGTCTACCTTCAAGGTAGCCCAAAGTTTCTCCTAATTTCATGTCACTGGCAAATTTACTTAATGTGCATTGAAGTCCTGCATCCAAATAATTTATTGAAACATTAAAGAGCACTGGCCTTAAAATTGAGCCCTGGGGAACCCCACTGGTGACTGGTCGCCAGCCTGATGTAAACTCATTTACCGTAACTGTTTGAGCCCAACCCATCACTCATACAGATCCCTGCTTCTTAGTCTTACATGTTGCTTCTTATTCTTTGATGCTAAGCAGATATTTAGAGTGCATTCCCTTGCTTTTCATGAATCTCTGAAAATTAAATCACTTTTGAGAAACTTAGATGAACATTGCAAATAGACAAAAATTGGCTTTCATTGCAAATAGACTTTTTGTCAAGTGCGTGTTTCTCCTAATTTATTTGTGTCCACAAATGCTATTATCTGCTGGAAGAACTACTTCTCCTGTTCTATCACTCCACTGATCGTCTGCCCTTTCAGGTTTACTCAGCACTTAATACTCTAAGATTTGCCCATGGGAATTAACAACACTCAACTTGTTCCAGAGTTATCCAGATGCTCTTTACATCCCTGGGATGTGTCGCACAAAAGATGCAAACCTACATAAACCCTCACCAGCAGAACTCTTGCTGGCAGAAGGATAGAGCTGCTAACAACACAGCAACAGGTCACAGTGACAGATCATTGCAATGGAAACGTTCTGAGAAGTGATTTCAGCCGTCTGAGGAACACGCTGATTGTCAGCGCTTGTGCTGCTCTTGAAAAGGCAAAGTGCAGTTGTGGACTCCCAGCAGATTTCTAAAAGATGTTTAAATTAATTTATTCCAGGGCTTTGGCAACATGTTCCTCCTTTCTTAATAATAGTTCAGCAAAGTATAAACTAGCAAGGCTAGCAAGAAAATTAATTGGAGTTTGCTGTTTTTTCTATACTTTTTTTTTTCCCTAACAAATCAGTGATCCTTCCAGGGTTTTTCTGGTCCTTCACAGATCATATTGTTGTTACAACAGTGCTACTTGATCCACATCCTGCTGTCAACATTCACATTATACTTGAAAATGGCAATCAGATTTTTGATTGAATTTTCACTGTAAAAGTACAATTTAAAAATAGTCTCTCTGAAAAGAAAACAAGACTTTAGGGACTAATAAAATCATGTCTTCTGTAAGTCACTGAGTGATTGATTAAAATGAAGGAGGAGGGGAAATGGGGTATTAGTCAATTATAGACTGACTGTGAACCTCCAACATGAAGCCGTGAGAAGGTAATCGTAGTCCTATAAAACGCTCAGTAAGACAGTTCCAGAGAATAGAGCAATACTAATGCCACTGGCAAGACCTCATAAAAGAGTCTGAATACAATGGTTTTAATCTCTCTTCAAACAAGAGCTTCAAATTGGAAACTTGCAGTGAAAGTAAAAGTTGGGGGAAAAAAAGGCATTATCTGACTATGAATCATTCCGTTTGGAAATTAGATTTCTAACTGTAATAGCAGAATGAACTCTTCATCTCACTGGAGGACTGGGAGCAAGAAATCAAACAAAACAGGATGGAGTTATCTAAATAATGATACAGATGCTGTGTTTATGTCCATAGTGCAAAATTAAAGCGAGGCAGGGACTGCTCCTGAAAACCAAGTGGTACAAACTGGCTACTGATCATGCTTTGGTTTAATTCCTTCCTGCAGTTTCATAATGGAAAAAAATAGTTGGAATGGTGCAAACAGAGGTGGGCAGAAAGCTAATAGCTGCCTTTTAGAGACGTAGATGTATTTTACTAGAGTCCATCTTTTAGTGTTCCTCCTTGACCTCTGTCTCTGCTTAAAATATACCTCTCTAACCACAACTTCCCCTACCCACAAGGGAAATGCCACTTCTTTTTTTATCTTCTGAAATTGAATTTGCAGCACTGAAGCCGTTTCACATGCTGTACAACAGCATGGGAACTTTTCGAAAGATGCTGATCATAGCGACTGGGTTTCTGACTATGACAGATCTGTTCTGCTTTGGTGCTTCAAACCGTGCATGGTTTAAAGATGGGAAGGCGTGGGCAGTGTGTGGTGGGGAGGGTAAAAGCTGACCAGACAGAAAGGATGGAGCAAAATTGCACACAGAACCATCAGCTCTGCTCTTGAGACTGACCTGCCTCTGCTCACACAAAGATAAACCTGTTTTTCAAAGCTGAATTCCTCAGAAAATTCCTACTTCTCTTTAAAAGGAGAATACTGTAGGGAAGCAATGTGGAAAGATGAAAGGAATGCACCAGCTTGAATTGCTGTGCTGTACTGAGGCTTAGAGCGGCTCTCAAAATTGTCATCCTCCTCTATTACTTTTCAAAATATCACTTCAAAATAATGAGTGTATAAGAATCCTGTTTGAGGATTAGGGCCTCCTGGTGCTGCACAGACACATTTAGAGACACAGACTGTGTCTGCACGGGCATACGGCTAAAGCAAACTGGAAAGGTTTCTCCTTGTTGTGCAGTAAGTTACACTCAACACATAATACAAATTATGTTTGTCACTTGAAAGAGAAAAAGAGAGTAACAGTTTCAGTTCTGTCTTTGTCATTCAAAAATATTGACGGCTTTAATGCTTTGTATTATCTTTAAGCAGTCATGCTGAAATGAAATGCCAAAATAAGCCATGTACTTGCCAGTCGACGTGGAGCTCTGAAACGTGCTAGCTGCTTTGTGGGAGGAGAGAGGATTTCGTCCTCAGGGAAAGGAGATTTTCTGTGCTACAGAAGTGGCTCTGTGGCACATTCCTCTCTGCCTAAACAATGTGACTCATCTGCTCTCAGTCTGGAGCTCTGCAAATTATGGTATTGTAAAAACATGCAAAGTTCACACTAAGTTCACAAAGCTACAAAAATAAGCTGTTGCCCGAGCAATGGATGATCCAGCAAGCAGAGCTCTGCGCTGGAATTCAGCACTCCTAAATCCTGCTCTTGAATATGCTACTGATTTTTGAGTGCCTTAGAAAAACTTCATTCTCTCTTAAATCTCTTTTCCTTCCCTGCCCTTGTCTTGTTAAACTCTCCATGTGCGATGTCTCGAAGGTGAAGTCTGCGCTAGCCATCAATACTAATGGTCATTTTACAAACTCATTATCTCTGTAAATACTACCTTCTCTTTGACCATGACAGACCCTAACTTGGCCTATTCAGATCCATTCTAACTGCTGTCATAAGATCCTTTTTCCAGCTCATCAACTGGACCTTATTATCCTTCTCTTCACACTCCCAGCATGGGCTTCCACTTCCTTGTTGCATCTAATAGAGGCTTGTCAACACTGTCAACACTCTCCACATGCTGTCCTTGGCCATTATCTCTAATTCAGTGGCACAGGGAGATTCTCCCTCTGAACAGCCAATGCTAAACATCCAGATAATCCTTCTGTGCCTTTTCTCACACTGTATGTAATGCTAGGAAGAAAATTTCCTTGACACCTGCAAACTAGCTCATTTTTTTTTCTCCTAAATGCTCAAATTTTTTTTCCCCCCACTATATATTAAAAAAACAACCAAACCTCCCAGTTTTGCCTCTGTATGCCGGTTCCTCTGCCTAGCCAGCATCAGATTCTTGTTTCCTTTTGTTACCCAGCTACCCACTCCACTCTCTTTGTTTTCCCAGGCTTTTCACCTCAGTTGTAAGGTCTTTGGCACCGAGACAGCCTTCTGATCTGTGCTTGTACTGTGCTCTTCTGATGCCTGTGTCAGGCTCCCTGGGTGCTGTGGCAATACGAGCAGCAAAGCCCTGAATGACAACTTGGTTTAAGCATCACAGGAAAGGAACAAGAGAGTGAGAGCTGAGAAATCGCCAGGTGGGTTTTCCTTTTTTCAGCCCGTTCTAGTGTGGAATTGAATTAGCTAAAGAATAAAGCAACAGCAAGTCATGAGAGTCTAGAGTAAGACCTTGAACCTTCCTCTGAACTCTGACACCTCCTCATGGCAGTTTCCGAGAAAGTCTAACCTTTTCCAGTTCTTCCAGATGTGCTTCCACAGCTGGCTTAATGCAGTAGAGAATTAGGCCCATACTATGCCATATTACCAATCACTTCACTATGCTGACAGTTTTTAAGCACATAACACTTGATTTCAGGATGTCTAGTCCAAATCTTGATATTTACAAAGTACCAAGAACTGCTGCCAGATAAACAGAAAATGTGTAAATCATACTTAGTGGAGACAAGAAGAACTGAAGAATTATATGGTGAAGGCACTGGACGCAGTTCAGTAATTAATCCAAATAATCATTGGGCATTGGGTTCCACAGCATTTTCTTTTCACACAGACGTCCTGCAACCACAACCAAATTACTTATTTGGTTTTAAGAAAGTCAGAAAAGTTCTTACAGATTTCCAGGGAGCCTGACTAGTTGTTCTAGTTGTCACTGTCTGCTCCATGTGCTATGACTCACACCGTTTTTATAGGGACAGTCACTTTTGCATATCTGCTCAGCTCAACAACTGGCCATACAAAGAAGTGTATATTGCTGAAGTAACAATGGTCTTCTAGCATTTTTTAGAAAATACTCAGTGGGAAACATAAAAATGGATTCTAAATGAAGATTTTAGTCTGGTTTTGAGTGAATTCTGCCTGGCAGTATTCCTTACTCGTGCACTGCTCTTGCTGATGGTGTATCTATATCCTTTGGTAAGGATTTCTGTCCCACAAAATCTTCTCGGATTAATCTCTGATTCTTCAACACATCAAGGATTGTCAAAAAATGTTTGAGAAAGCAGTCATAGTGGACAAAGTACTTGGATTACTACTAATGCTACAGTGTCTCTGGAAGTTTTGCAAATTACTAAGTCTTGAAATGTGTGTGCACCCAACTGATTCCCTCTAACCACTTCGCTAAGCTTCATGCAGCTTAAAAGAATTGTGCTATAACACTTCTGGCAGGTGCTTCCTGGTGACATAAATATTCTTTTGAATCAAAATTAAATTATGCACTTATTGGAAGTTAATATCCCTGAAATTGATTTCAAAAGTCGATTTAGTATACATGGTATTTCAAACAGCCATAGCAGTGTCACTGCATAAAAAAAAACAACCATCCCTCTCCCCCCAAATCTATGTCTGCAGTGTTTTTTCAGCTTCTGGTTAATAAAACTTTGATTAGGAGGATTCAGACAGTATGTCTAGAATGGCAAATTCACGAGAAGTAAAATCAGTTTGTAAAAGCTTTTATTCCTTTGCAATTTTCTGATAAATTGGCAACACAGAAACCTGTAACATACTTCTGACCTTTTGTCAAAATAAAACTAAGACCTTCCACAGAGAGAGACTGTTATCTGTAGTGTACCATTTAAGCACAACCACCTTCATTCTTTACAGTAATTAAATTCCTTAAAGCTATCATTTTCTCCAGGGTTACTGTACAGCCTTCCTAATGCAGAGTTCTCTGCCTCTGATCATTAAGAGAAAAGGAGTGACAGCAATACTGCCAGTTAACAGTAGCTGCCTGTATGTCACTTGATAGCTTTATTGTCTCCAAATACTGTTTAAAACTATTTTCCCATTGGAGTTAGAAAGACAGCAAAGTCCTAGACATTGTTGCTGTTATTCAAACCTGTTCAAACCTATTCAAACCCAACAGCACAAGAAGGTGTCTTTCACTAGCATTAGTAAATGAAAAATTAAAAACCTATGTACCAGTTGCACCTTTGAAAACCCCTCCAAATGTCTCTACTTGCATCCAACTGTGCAAAAAGTCCTGGGGCAGGGTGGAAAAGGTGAGTTTCACAATACATTTCTTTGTCAAATCTGGAAGAGGCAATAATAGTTAATCTCTAGTTGGAGAAACTAGTAACAGACAGAGTCCTCAGGAAGGGTAAGGACTGATGCCTCAGCTGGACACGGGATTTGGTTAACTAACTGAAATCCTCTGCATGAGGCCACAATTCCCATCCTCTGCTGTTTTCCCATGACACAGGCAACATGTGTGTGCAGTCGTGCCCAGGAATTCAGCCTTGGACAAGGACTAGGAAGCTGGGAGTGCTTATTGTGGTCCTCACTAGTGGTATTTTACATTAGAGGAGGAACAAGGAAAGGGGACTTTGCTCTAACATACAGTGCTTCTCTCAGGCCTCACAACAGACCTGCTACAATTAGGAATCTACTCTCAAGGCAGCTTCCATGGCTGCAGGCTTCCAGAGCTACCTTTACTGTCTGTCTGTTCCCAGGACGCTCTGCAATGGTAAGACTCTTCCAGACACCTCTGGGCATTGCAAATGCCGTCAGCAGCACACAGAACCTGGCCACAAGCTCAACAGCCTCACATTATATGAAAAAGGAAGAGCATCTAAGTTAATTAAATTTAAAATGTGTATGCTAATATTCTTCCAAGGATGCGCTGTTGCTTTGTGCCACATATCCCTTACATAAGTATTACACAAGAATGCTAAATTTGCTTTGTATTTACTGGAAGGAGCAGAAATTGTTCACGGAGTGTAAGTGTGTAACTATCTCACTTCCTTTTTCTTTGTATGGTCTTACAAACCCAGCTCTTCAAGACAAGAATAACAAGTTGTGGTTGAAGACTAGCTGCACTATATGAAAAGAGCTTCAATACTTCTCTTCAGCATTTTTTCATTACTTAAACAAAACATCTCTTTGAAAACATATTCATCTTTAGTGATCTTTATAGGAGAAGAGATAAACTTGAAAGACCATGAAAAAAATTAATGTATTTATACTAGACTATAAGGTTATGTTCAAAACAGTAACAATTTAAAAAGAGATGGATATTTTGAGCTGTGACTAAATTGGAAAAATCTCACTTTTTTTTCCCCTCACTTCAACATAATTGTTATATGCAGGCACGCGAGCGAAGAAAGAGTGTTTCTCAGCTGTTGAGTCTATCCATCAGCGAACTGCGTATTTACAAACATAATTATAGTTCCCAGTACTGCTATTCCTCACATTAAATCAAGTTTCAGAGCTTCTCCTTCAAAAGGCTACTAATTCCCCTCTCTTCTCAAGTCCTACTCCTATGGTCCCTTCCCTTCTCACCACTGCTCCCTCATGCTAAATGCTCTTTATACTGTTTCTTCCTCTACACACAGCCCATTTTGCCTCCTTGTACCTCTCTGTACCTTGGCACCTTCCATTCATGCTTAGCTCAGCTCTCTTGCTACAGGACAGTAGCTCTCTTGCTACTCTCTTTCCCACAGTCCCTCCTAAACCTGCTCCTACAAATATTTCTAGTAAATATAGTCTCAGGAAAAAGCACTGTCCTGTCCAATTCACATAAGACACGGTTCTCTATTCATGGAATCATAGAGTCACAGAATCATAGAACGATTTGAGCTGTAAGGCATCTTAAAGATCAGCTACCATGGCCAGGGATGTCACCCACTTGATCAGGTTACTCAGGGCCCCATCCAACCTGGCCGTGAAGACTTCCAGGGATGTGAAACACTACTGTTTCCTATCTTGCAGGTCTTTTAACTGGGTTCTGTTGTAAAATCTTTCATCTCAAGACCTGGGTGAGATGGTGAATGTCATGAGCAGAGGCATTCCAGCCTTTATGAGATAACATTCTAGAAAGAGATTCTTCCTATGTCTACACATTCTACTGAAGAGGAAGCATTGCCTGTGCTCTGCTCAGCACTGTGGCTGTGCCAAGTTCTTTATGCATCCTCAGCACTCATACATATAGCTATCCAAACAGCTTTGGGGGAAGAACAACACTCTTTTCTCCTTCAGATAAAATATCATGAAAACTCAGTGACCAAATTAAATATTAAGCAGACAAGTCAAAAAAAGTAATCTTTAAACTCTTATTAAGAAAGTGTGGACACAAAAGGATAATGAAGAGAACCATCACAGGGCTCTAATATTGGGAATTTTTTCACACTACTAAACCTAGGGGGAATTTCTTTCTAAAGAAAAGAGGAATTCTGTTTCCATAGTAACTCAGTGCTAGGGCCCCCTTACAGTCCAAATTTAGCAGAATTATATGTGCAGCAGCATACTACTGTGCACTTGAGGCTACAATGAAACCACTAACCTCATTGCATTTGGGATGTCAGGTTGAATTTGAACTGGGACAGGCAGTATGTCGAGCCAAGTCCAAGTATAACCCTAAAAAATTGCATCATGCCTTAAAGATAAGGGAGAAGTTATAGGTGATAACAGGGCATAAACTAGCAACTTGATAATGACTTGAAATATCAAAAATTGCTAAGAAATGGGTTAGCATGTAAAAATGAATTATTTTTATCCCAGTCGTGACACTAATTTACTTACTCCTATGAAACAAGTACCTCGGTGACAGTCCTTTCCCCTGTACTGTATGAATTTCTCAGTACATAGAAGCTGTGCTGCCTTTATTCAGCAGAGAGGACACAACCGGTCCACGGTGAGATGTTTTACTATAGCTTTTCGAGCAGTTGGAAGCGATACATAAGGACAATACATCTGAGTCTGCAGAGAAATCTCTGCACCTTACCTCGCAGTGCTTTGCTTGTGTTTTTGAAGAGCTTAAAAGACAGACGGCCCAACAAATAAAAGCACCCCCTGCTTAACCAATGCATTTACTGCCCTTAAAATTGAATGAAGGCAGGTATGGTAGCTCTGAAATGTATCTGTTCCGTAATCAGTCAATAGGTGCTCAGCAGAGGCAAAGTGAAGTTCAGGTGGCAAGAAAATGATGGCAAGAGCAGAGGTACTGTAATGCGGATGAGGGTCATTAGAAAGGTGGAAAGTGCTGGTGCAGTTTTCACACCAAGTGCTCCAAGCACTGCTCGAGCCCGGTAATGACGATTTGAGCTGTAAGCTCCACACATTTGGCTGGCACAGATAAGTGGTCTTTCCCTGCTCTCAGCAGTACTCAACAGTGCTTTAACCACATCGCACAAAGACTCTGGCCAGCTCTGGGGTACTAATGGCAATGAAGTATTGAAAAACAAGTGCTGCCAATCTTCCCACTGCGTCAGGTATTCGAGAAATCATCAGCAAATTGAGAGGATCTAAGTGTCCTATGTGTCAAATAACTCTTTCAACCAGAGAGAAGAAGTACATTAAACCACACAACTTTCTTGGGTTGTTAGTTTTTCAAATTATCTATCCAATTTCTGGATCAAATCTGTGCACTCTTTGCCTTGTCTGATCACATTTTGCTACACACTTAATCCTATGCTATCACGCACTGTATCTGCTCCAGAGCTGATGAGGGAGAAAATTGTCGTCATAACCTTGAACAACAACTGAGGAAAAGCCCGACTTTAGATTTAAAGCAAAAAATTACACTAGATATTAGTAAGAGGCTAACTTCTAACTCTATATATGTAGAAAGCAATTACATACAATAATCCAGTATATTAATACAGACTGAAGCTAATTCAAAGTTACAGAAAGAGCAAAATGTCTTGGGGGGGAAGGTGTGTAAGTAGGTCAGTAAAGTGAGACCACCTACTTAGACTAGCAAGCTTTGTCTTTGTTTCAATATCAACATTTCAACTGCTTTTTGCAGAAAATAAAAGGAAAATAAATTCATTTCTTCTGACCATATTTCAACTGATTCCTAAAAAACCAGGAAAGACAACTAAAAAACAAATTAAAACTCCCTTTAACACTTTCACCTTCCTCAGAAAGACAAATTAAGGTACTTAAGCATAAGCTTCTTGTGAAACTATGCTGAAGCTGCAGAGAAAACTAACTGGCTGACTGCAATTTGCATATAAATATTAAATATTAATAAGGTTAATGTTTTGTGAAGTTTACTCAGGAGTGACTATGTAGCAACTATCTTAGTGCTTTGTCCAGAAACAAGGTGCAATGTAAGACTCTGTGTCCATCCCAAACCAGCCTAAGGTGGCCTTTCTCCCTAATTCCCATCACAGCTTGGAATACAGCAACAGGGGACGCAGCACAGATCCTTTGTGCCAGCTGCCTGAGTGTCTGGGAGCCTGTCCCACTCTTGGCACATTACTAACAGAGAGAGGTTCCAAGCCTACTCATTCCCCTTCATGGATACGTTTTGCTTCTCCTTATAGAGCTGTGTCTTGGCACTCACTGAAGATTTTTAAGGGTCAACATTCCAGTCTCATGTTCAAAGCACTTAGTGGGTTACACACTATATGTATCTTGACCACTTAATTAGTCCAAAAGTAGCATTTCCACAGCAAACCTAAACTGTTTCACTGGCTCGTATATGTTCAAGATCACTTTCTGTGCTGGGAGGGAAGACATTTCTAGAGAAGCACATCAGTCACGGGAGGACTTGGTGCATCAGCAGATGAGGATGGGCTGGAGACTGCTTCTGTACTCTGGCCTGAATGCTGACAGCAAATGTGTGCTTTACTGCTAACTCAGGCTTAAAAATGTCTAAAAAAGGATTTACATCCAAAGTTCTGGCTAATTGTGCCATGAAAAGCATCCCTTAAAGGCAATCAATAAAAGGATTGAGTCTCATAACACAGGCTAATCTGTTTTCTATTCCTCTCCTTCCCCTCCGGGGTTACCAGCCAGCTGATGCAGGGATTTTCCAGAAAACCTGCAATGCTCCAGATCCTGCTTCCTGACAGAGGATCACTCCCATGGAAGCGATGACTTCCAAGCCTCACATATCGAGTCAGATGCCACCAGGCTGCCACGCTGTGCCCCCCCAGGACTACCAGGATCTGTGGGGTAAAAAGGGGTCTGTAGCAGTGGTGAGCAGCTGAGCGTGAGATAAACTATCATTGCTGAGCATCTTCCATGAAAGCTTTTAACAGTGCACACCTTTCCTTTCCCAAGGAGTTCTGACACCTGAACTGATGATATGGTAGCAAGTAAGTGACCCAATAAATCTGACAGCCATCTGCACAGACAATTTAAGAAAAAACTTGTATTATTGCCAGGGTGAAAACAGCAATGCAGAGTTTTCTTTATCCTTTCTTCAACTAGGAAAAAACCTAGGGAGTTTGAAGTGTTAAAGCCATCAGAATTTAGATTGAGAGGTGAAAATCTCTTCCTGACAGTGCTCTTCTGCCTAAAAATTGGCATAAATGAACATGTAATTTTAAAAGGCTGTGTTTTCTAATGTAAAAGAAAACAAAATCATACAAATGAGTCAGTCATTTGAAGAGCAAGGTCAGATGATGCTTACCACAATACATTTTCCTTTCCATCCAGTCTTGTCTCAGGGCATATGAACAAGTCTTATTGCTCCCTACAGGTCTTTGAGGAGGGGAAGAGGAGAGGGAAGTGCTGACCTCTTCTCCTTGGGATCCAGTGATAGGACATGAGGGAATAGTTCAAAGCTGCACCAGGGGAGGTTCAGGCTAGACATAAGGAAGCATTTCTTTACTGAGAGCATGGTCAAACACTGGAACAGGCTTTCTAGAGAGAAGGTCGATGCCCCAAGCCTTATTAGAAAGTATTAGAAAGGCACTTGCACAATGCACTCAATAACATGCCTTAATGTGGTCAGCCCTGAACTGGTGAGGCAGCCGGACAAGATAATCCTTGCAGGTCCCTTCCAACTGAAATATTCTATTCTATTCTATTCTATTCTATTCTATTCTATTCTATTCTATTCTATTCTATTCTATTCTATTCTATTCTATTCTACTCTACTCTACTCTACTCTACTCTACTCTATTCTATTCTATTCTATCCTATTCCATTCCATTCCATTCCATTCCATTCCATTCCATGCTATGTCATGCTATGCTATGCTATTCTGATTGGATATTTATCTTGGACATCCACCCCAGCCCTTGGGATACCCCTCAATAGCCCCTTCTGTTCTCTGGAGGAGAAATTTATTTATTTTCAAATTCAGCTGCTATTGGAAGACATACAAAAATATAATATTCACAGAAATCTTTCAGGAAAGAAGTTACTGAGAATTTGTTCAATCCTTTTTACCTGCACTAAGTATTTGCTTCCTTTTCCTCTTTCCCCATGGCCACACCACACTGGTAGAAATCAGAAGTTCTGGCATGTGAAAATGCACAATTGGGCACCTACTTGCAAAATGTATTGCAAAACCAAATTACCACCTGCATGAGAAAATCCTGATAATTATGTACCCTTCAGGTACATCTTGGGCTACTGCTGCTGAGCAGCTGCATCCAGTGAGAGGAGCGTGTTTGGGAGTCTCTGCACAGAAGCAGATAAGGATGTATTGAGCATCAAGTGTGCATAGTGACTCTGATGCTTCTAGGAAGGATCAGACCTACTGTTCCTGTGTAGACCATCTGCATGTCTGTGAGCCCATGCTGACAGAAGATAGACAAACGTGTGTTTCAAATAATTTGCCCTTCTAGGATTTTCATGAGTGGCTGCATATATTTAATTGTCCAGATTTTTCTTTTAGATAGTAATTAATGAGTGCATATTCCTCTGTAACATAGAATCAGCTATTAATAGAGTCTCTGAAAAAGCATGTTTCAGCAGACGAACCACATCTAACATTGTGCAGATTTACTTTTTGCTCTGTGATACTTGTGAGAGGCCAGAGAAGTCAAGAGTGTAGTCAAAGGTTATTGGTATTACTGTGAGATTACTTTACCCTGCAGGTTTTTAATAACATGGGGGCAAATCTTATCCATAAGATATCATAGCTTCTATAATAGAGAAAAATCAAAAACTTTCTTTTAAAATCAGCTAGACAGAGTACTAGTACTTCTCTGTAAAAGTGAACACAGTAAAAGAACTAAGCATGCCAGGGAAAAGCCTGTATTCTAAGTATTCTCTGTAGCTTGTGACCAAAGATCTGGGTATCTGAGAAATTTGTTATCCAGATTTAATTTACTCTATGGCACCCGCTTTCTTGCAAACTTTGCTTCATAGTGGCTCTTCAAAGCCACTTATTTTTTGTATGGTCACTTATTCCTTGCATGTGTTGAAGTAAGGTAGATAAGAAAAGAAAATTCAAGTTCTTCAAAGAAAAGGAAATTACTCCAGGGGACAGTTTTTAGTGAGAAAGTCATCAGAAATCGTAAAAGACCCTCTATCAAGAGCTTTGTTCAGACGTGGCAAAGTGTTCCTACAATGTGCTTGACTCAAAGATGTTGGGATTTTATACTTACTGGAGACTGAATGACTGAATAAGAGCTGTGGAGACTCAGCACATAGAGAAATCTCTGGTACAAAGATGTAGCTTTGTGAAGCGAGGAAACAAATAACACTGGGAAGGATGGACAAGGACACCTTTCCTCTGAAGCCATCGCTTTCTCTAGAGATCGCTTCCATATGAATAATCTCTACATCCTTCATAGCTACAAGATCTGGAGACCTCTCCCACCACGGGGAAGAGAAGAAAAAGGATTGCACTGGTAAGAAGGCATCCATCACCCCCAAGCTGGCATGTATATGTAGCACAGCAAGTGAAGATCCCAACTACAGTACCTGGAGTGGCAGGAAATCCATGACAACACACTGGATAAGTTTCTGTCCAGAAAGGAAACTCATAAAACTGCAAGTGAGACCTGTAGGCAAAGAGAGGTGTTGCACAAACTGGTATTTAGTGAACTGTGACTAGAAGTTTTGCCTTATTTCATGGGACATTATGAAAGCTAAGGTAAGCCAGCTTAAGAGAGACATTGTATGGCAGGATAAAGGAAGCCCACTAATAAAAGGACTGTAGATACATTTATAATCAAAAAGAGAAGGGAACATGCTTTGATTTTGTAAAAATGAGGCCTAGTTATGCACATATTTGGTCAGAGGAAAACTCAAAAAGTTTGTAGCTATTGATGTCATTAATAATAAAAGAAGCTGGGTCCAGTCCAAATCGTGGGACTAGAAAGGCAGTACACGCTGTGAATTGTGATGCCCTAGTTAAGGAATTAGGTGTATAATGTTTAGCACAGTGATGTTATGATGCTTCTATTGCTTCACGAGTGTACTGAAGAACAATGGTCATGTTGCCTGTCACTTACTGGGCCAAAGCTATTCACATAAAGTTAAACGAGTCCTTTGATAACCCCAATGAGTTGTATGCGTGAAGGGATGCTGGGTCATCAAAATGGAGGAAAGAATTTGCTTGAGAATTGGTTTCATAGGAATGAGGAAAAAGACCAGAGAATTAGCTGGACGAAAGAAGGATACAAACGGAATGACTAGACAATTACTAGCTGTGGAGACCAGGCACCCCAGGTCTTTGAGGGAATGAGAGGAAGAAACTCCCGGGGCAAGCAGAGGAAGGGAGAAGCAAAAGAAAATCCTAGGTCAGAAAGAGAACTTATGTGTAGTCTCCTTAGATACTGAGAAGGAAGAACTCTGTTAGAACACAACATCAAGAAGCAGAAATAGGGTTTCCTAAGCTCGAGAGGGGAAAAAACCCAATGTCTGATCAAGGGAGATCATGGCCAGAAATGGAGAGGCTAAGGAATGGCTATGAAACCCAGGATCTTGAAAAGAACCTAATGAATATGGCCATAGGGTACATCCAAGCAGAACAGGATAGATCTTCCCCATCTTCTTCTAACATTACCTGTGTTATACTCCTGAGAAATTAGTGCGTACAGTTTTCCACTGTAAGCAGAGAAATTAAATGACTTCCCAAGGCAAGTGTCTGACAATAGAGCAGGGACTCAGGACCTGTGGGCTCTGTGTCCTGTGATCAGTTGAACTAATTATTCTCTTTCTCAGGCAATTATTGCAGAGGGGAAAAAGAATAATATCTCTAAGTATTCAGTTAAATTTTGTTCCAAATTTTATATCTGCTTAAAAAAAAAGATTAAATGTAATAGAAGAAGGCACAGATGGAAATACAGGAAGAAAAGAGATCAATATTTGGCATCATCAATTCTATAGATTTTGTATCAAGCAAAATGATTTTGAAATGGGACTGACAGCAACTTTTTTCTTGTCTGGTCAGCACCCAAATCTCAATTCTTTGTACATGTCAGTAATAATTTAATGAGCATCCCATACTACATAAAGACAGCCAGAATATCTTTTAGTAGAGGTGAATGCCAATCTTTTACTCCAGAGAAGCATGTTCTTACATTTAAAACTACTACTTCTCTAGTCCATTTGAAAACTGAGGTACCTTTGTGAGTCCTAAATTACTGTGGGACAGATGGACTCAGGCATCTTGTCAAGAGCTTAATGACTGAATAGAAGTCGAGCAAAGAACTAGGATCTAGCCTTAATATGTTCAGAAGTTTCAAATAGCTTGTAAAGGAGATGGGGAAAAAAAATTAGTCTCCTAAACATCCTGTATACATCACTGTCATCAACCTTTCCAGACTCCTTTAACAGATAGCTATGAAGCAAAAATAATCCTAAAAAAATAGAGATGACAGATGAATGCATGTAAGTGTTAATTGTGATGGCAATAACTTTTTCTTAACCCTCAAAAATATTGCTGCTTAAAAAATATGTTAAGATTTTCTTATTTTTACTGATTCAGGAAAGCATGAGGGTTGGAGTTTTTTCTGAGAAAAAACTACTGTAGTTCCTTTAAGGAGTCTGAAAGGGAAATCATTATATAAAGCATATTTATGGCACACTAGAAACTCCAGTTTTAACCCAAACTCAAGATAACAGAAGCACAAGTAGAAGAACCTTCTATTTTGTTTACCAAAGGAATGGAATGTACCCCAAGGAAGGCTGGAGTTGGACATATGTGCCCCCTCCTGTTCCACTCCCTGCAGCACTGCCATGCTATCCCACATCACCCTCACAGTGCTCCTGTGACACGAAAAAGTACCGTGTCTGGACACTGTAGAGAGCCTGGGGAATAAATACGCTGCACTAATCCTTCTCCAAATAGTCATTGATTAAACATCTACACAAAAATACTGACTGATTTAAAAGTGATCAGCAGTTTTAAGAAATATTTGTGCAATACACAGCTGTGCACAGCTGCTCTTGGAAGGAGAATTGTTTTGCCCCAAAGTCTGTCTGTACACACCAGTGGTATATCTCACAGCAGACAAAACAAGTGTTATGATATAGCTGTAGAAAAGGTGCCTACGTGTAATCAGGGAGCCCACAGGAATGAAGACTGCACAAGGGAAACATCAGAATACAACCAAGGTGGCATCGGGAATTTTTTTCCTCAAGATATTGAATTGTAGAGATCAGTTAAGTGAAGTTAGGACTGTGTTTCTGTACCTACGTTTGCAATATTCCCAGGGAAATAAAAAACAAGTGTCTTCAAGCAATCTATAATTGCCCATATAAGAGCCATTTTCCAGGTCCGAGCCCTCTAAGAAGCTGACAGAAAAAATCCCACAGAACACAAATCCTACAGAATCCCTATAAGAACAAGAAAAAAATATTATTTCGGAGGACATGAAGAAACACTAAAAGTTCTTAAGGTGATGTGCTTGTTCCTGGTTTACTATATTATTATAGAACATATTCACAGAATAGAATATACTATATAAAATACATTTACTCTATTAGTATATAATATATTTAGTCCTAAAAAGTGCAGCAGGCGGTGCCAGTCTTACCATAGTATAGACAGTGTCTACCAAAGTATAAATATTTAGTCATCATGTTCAGGTCTGTAAAATGAGAACCCCACCTCTGGTTTGCCTGTCTTAGCCCCACTGTGTGCACACAGAGGCGTAGAAACCCCCAGAAGCTGCAACCAGAGACTGCAATTAGCTTCATTAGCAATTGGAGGGAAGGGACACAGAGGTCCTTTTGTGTATTCAGCACAACGAGGCTAAGCCAGACACAATTTGGTGCAAGCTCTTTCGGTACTGCTTGCTAAATTCCCCCTACACAAAAGATTAATTCTTGAAATTGGAGGACGGCCGGACTCCTGCTTTAGGGAGTGACCTGAGTGACAAGCAAAGTGACATTGCCTTGAAAAGTGAATGAGTCTTGTCCTCTAATAGCACAGAAAAAAACATGATATACTACTTATTTTGCTTTCCCAGTATCAGGGAGTATTTGATCTTATCAGCTTCCCAGAGACAACATCAGGTATCTTATTGGCCTCAGCTCTCAAAAAAGATGAAAAACATATCCCACTTCTGCACTGTGTCCCAAATCACCACCTAAGCTCAGCATCTTCGAGTGGCTCAGTCTTTTCACAACAGGAAATATTGTAAGAAGCGTTATCAACAGGAAAGAGGATTGCAAGCTTTAAAGCATGATTAAACAGGATAACAATTCCTCAAAGATACTAGATTGCATGAATATTCATCAGTGATTACACCCAGTGTAAACTCAGATTCACATGAATTATAATGAAAAGGCATCTAGCCAGTGACTGTCTACTTTTTTCTTGAGACAGAAAATCAACTATCTTTACATTACGGAAATTCCAAGATTAGCAAGAGCAAAGAAAAGTTAGGAAAAAATGCAGGAAATGCCTGCAAGATAAAGGTGGAATACACATGGCGATCCTGGCAGATCTGCTGGGCATGACCTGTGTCACTGTTTTCAAAACTGAACCAAACCATGACTACAATGACCAACTCAAGGTCATTATTCATAAAAATTATTTCTTCAGCAATAGTTGTCACTGAGATGGTTTATAGAATTCCCTTTCCTATGTGCTTTCTTTACTACTACGCCCCCAAAAATACTATGCCTCCTTTCAGCTATCTTTCCATACCTCCCTGATTTTTCACAGTTCATTAAACACTGTTGCAACACAAAATCTTATTTGCGGTTCTTTAATTGTCATGCAACTCCAATTTAATCCATTATCCTCCTGAATATAACTTTTATTTTATTTTCAGATATTCTAGAGTTCTAAAGTGGAGGGAAAGAAAAGCAAGTGATTAATGACTCCCACAAGCTCGTATTACTTAGGCATAATTTAGACTCAGTATTGGAGTCGTGAACCCCAGGCTTCTATTCTTGGTTCGAGTAGTTACTCGTTCTGTGATTTCAGGGAAGCAAAAGCTACCCTTCTCTTTCTTTGAAACAGATATTTCCTTTATCCCTTTATTTATCCCTGGAGGTCTGAAAGGACTTACCATTCAGCATCAAACTTTGCTGCAATTATTCATGCTCTACTTTGACTCCCAAAGCAGTCAACAAACTAGCAGCGAGTAGAGCTGGTTTAGCTCCAGAACTGGAAGGGGAACTGGACATGAGCTCAGGGCTACAGCAGATGTATGGGTGTGACTGTGGACCCACATGTTTAACACGCACAGTTTGTGAGCTGGTGTAAGCAGACGCTTAGGACAGACTTGACGGCAGACAAGAAAGTGGAGGTAGAGTGACTGAGTTCATCCTAAGCATTTATTGAATAGACTGTATAGACTGGAAAGAACATTCATCATCTTGGTTACTTTTTATATTTCACTGTTCAGTGCTTGAATTTTATTCTTCATATAAATTTTCACTATAATACTCTTTCGGTGTCATAGAAACGGTTTTACATTTGCTGATATATTTCAAGGAATGGTATCAGAGTGCACAGCAAATTCAAGGGAAAAGGGCACAACAGTTCTGACTTGTAAATTTTTATGTTCTACTGGTCTGGAGAAATGAATTGTCTATAATCATATTTGAAGCGCAATACACTGGGCTATTGTTATTGCAGACACCGTAGATTTTACATGGACAAAATACTGTGTCGATACAGTTCCACTCAGAAACAAAGAGAATTCGTGTAGAAATTAAAATCTATATAGGAATGAATATTGTAATGGCAACATTACTCATTTATATTGCTCCACTGAGATCCATTGCAAATTCCTACAATCAACTTGCTGTAGCTGATGCCAATAGGTGCTGAGTATGTTGACTATTACATGTGCAGTTGTTTGTTTAGAAGTAAAACTAGTTCCCATCTGTAGTAAATGTACAGCTATAATACATACATTGATTGAGTTTGTTTAGCTCTTCTAATTCAAATGTACTGCCTGATTTTTTAAGCTTGCCGTAGCTGCTGGAAGAGCGACCATTTCAATGGGCAGAGATGGTATCACTACATAATTACGTTAAAACGTCCTTTTACTACCTCACAGCTTTTGTTGATTTTATGTCACTGCTGCTCAGTTATCATGCAGAGATGTTGCACTGGATATACTGCAAAGTAATGCCAGGACATTGTTATTACAGCCTCATCATTTCACTAAATTAATTTCATTCGGTAGTGCCTCTATTTTTTCATATCAGATAGCAGAAAGGATTTCTTTGTCCCTGTCTTGGTGTGGGAGGCAGTGTTTCCAGGAGATCTGCTCCATTCCCTGATCATTCTCCCTAACAATTGAAATTTATCAGAGAGGCATAAATTTGCAAGCACCACAGGGGGCATGATGTTATACCTGTTCTCTCTCTCTTCCTGAATTCAGATACAAAGGGAGATGCAAGCAGATCTGGGTAGGCTGAGAAAGATATAAATGGGAGGGTGAACCCCTCTCTACATAAGAGTCACAGGCAACACTGGGATCTTACTGAATTCTGTAGGACTTCTATGCACAAATACAAATGCCTTCACAACCTCGGGCATGTTCATTCGAGCACACTGAAATCAGTCTAGACAAATTCAAGGCACATTTACTGTGAGGCTGAGGACAAGAAGCAAGTAGCCTGCCCCACGCACTGTTAGGCCTTGAACAGCCTCGTGGCTCAGCAGCCATTCCCCATCTTCCCCTGCTACATCAGTGCTGAACTCATTTGTGAAGAACCAATATATTCAAAGGAATGCCAGTAATTCACCACAGTGGGTCAAGCTTTGCTTTCATTTAAACTCATGGCACTGCTGGAATTTTTATGAGCTTCCAAGGACTTTACTGACAGAAAAAGCGAATCCAGTCCACCTCTTCTAATGGTCTCCTTACGTCCCTATTTTCTGTACTTTTATGTGAGCAGTTCACTGTTATTGTATGTGAACATCAGCAACAAATCACAACGATTTGCAGTGTCAGTAAGTTCACAGAAAATTAATACGGACCTTTAATCTTCACTACATCCTACATCTCAAATGTAAAATTAGGAGTTCTAAGAAGATGAATTCGTTGCTGTAATATGAATTAAATATTTGACACATCTCTAATATTTGTATTTTTATATATTGATATAAATTTATATGTATTTAATATTTGACATATAAATGAGTATTTGTCTCATGATGAATGTTACTTAGACCAAAAAGAACTACTGAAAATGGTCTCAGAACAAAGTGTTGTAATCTGAAATCCTGATAGCCGCCACTGCTACAAAAAGGTAGTGAAGGGTAAAAAGCATAAGAAAGAGGTAAGTGTTAAGATGACTTTCAGCTAAGTATGCTTTAGAAGACAGAGGTCTGGCCTAAACCAAAGATTCAGCAGCAGCTTATAAAACCAGATTTTCAGTCCACTGGCTTAAAGGCTACCCTTGCAAACAGACTCCGAGAGAATTCGTCTCAAACAACCAATCTAAAGGAATTAACTAAGGAAAGCAGCAAAACTGTTACTATCAGACTTCTCTGACACCAAAAGAACAAAGATCCAACTGAATAGACACACTGGGACTTTGACTTCCACAGCTACTACTCTTCTGGAGTCAAAGTTTCCCAAATCCTGCCAAGATGGAATACCCGCAGCTTGCATCCAAGTGAAGAAAACATCAGATATAAACTATATTTTTTCAAGGTGGTACAGTCTGAAAAGTTAACGATGAACACAATACATAAAGAACCAACCAGTCCCAAAACTATGACCACAGAAGTAGAAAACAAATGAAAACACTGTCATGTCTCTTTCCTCCCCACTGAAACATTGCAGATATGGATGGCTTGGAACAAAGTGATGACCTATAGACAGCAGCAAATGAGGATGAATGAAGAAGCAACTAATTGGAGTACAAATACTTACATTAAGAAGACATCACAATGAGACTGCACAAGAGGAACACCAGTATCCTCATCAAGAGATATACTGGGAGACAATAAGCAGGAATATGTCAATAGAGGGCAGAATTAGAGGATCACTGCAAGAGAGAATGCAAAGAGGGTTTTTTTCACTCTCAGTATTTACAAAAACTCACCCCAAAAAAAATCAGCTCACCAAACTGTGATATCAACAATGCAGTAGATTGCAAAATATTGATGAGACATGAAGGCACCAAAATTCCAGATCATCTAAATAAATTCTTTCAGAACCTGAATATCAGTCAACAAGCAGGAATCTGAGCTGCAAATGAAATGATAGAGTTGTTTCGGCTGGAAATGGAATTGAGAAGCATTGCTCTCTCTTGCAATTGTTTTTTTTTTCAACAGTTCTGCTAAAACATGATGCCATGGGTGTAGATCCAGGTGATGGACGTACAGCTGGAACTGGCAATAAGGGATACACAACTGTTATATGAGTAGGTAGCAATGTGGGAAAGAGCAACGTTACACCAATCTGAACTGAAGTTCGAAGGGTTAAAATCAAGGACTACAAGAATAACTGACTTCTCTGTTACAAGTTTCAGGGCTGTGGTGTATGACATTGATTGATATGTGATTAAAAAGGCTATTAGCACTCCCTCAGAAAGCTCTACTCCTAGGAATGATACAATCTGATAAAACAAGGCAGCTTTAATAAAAACAGTCAACAGCAAAACCTGGGGTGTCCCTGAACTTCAGGCTGAATTGCTGTTAACAAACACAATTACCTTAAACAAAGCTCAGAACTTTTAACAGAATTTTTTAACAAAAGCTTTCAAGAAAATATATATAGGAGAGCAAAACAGAACCTATGGAGGTGACATCCATATTGGTTGTTGTGAAGACACTATGTCCTGCTAGAGAAACAAATGAATGACTAACATCAGCACTCTGGTCTGGGAAGGTGTGCCAGCTCTTCTTTAATGCTAAACCAAGCCCAGTCTGTCATCTTATTCTTTTCAAAGGAGCAAGCTAAAACCAAGGGAAACAGAAGATGATGAAAGCTTAAGATAAGATTTTCATTGTTACTTTTGATTCCGCTTCATCACTGGCAATTTTATGACGTTTCCTTAAGTGCTGGTGTAAAATCAAATTTAGCTCCAAATTACTACGTAAACAGCATCACTTTCATTAAGCATGAGTCATAGCATGTCTTGAACAGGTTATTATTCTTAGATTAAAAACAGAATCAGCAGTCTTAATTCTTTGTTGCCTTACATCAGGTGTAATCACTTATCCCAGGACAGAGGGAGGGCCAAGTGGCTTTACATTCACCATTAAGGTTTAACATCCACTCAGTGCTGGGGAAACATCTGTGAAAGGTAAAATGCAGCAGAAAACTACCTCTGATGGGTTCATATTTGCCAAAGTCATTTGACTCTTGTCAGAAGAAGCATATATTTCACCCACTAGCAGACTGCACTAGTACCTAATTTCCCACAGCCCCCCAGTACTTCCTCGGCAGTGCAGGAAATACACACAGCACTCTGCTGGAGGCTCTCCAGCCCACTCCTGCCGTCAGCACTTCCCTGCCATTCCGACACTCAGTGAGTGGATGCTGGCCCCTCCCATTCTATATGACTCTTGGTAGGGACTGTAAAGCCAGAAAGATTTGAGAAGTCATCCCCTGGCTCGTGTCTTATTGAAGCAGAAAGCTGAAATGCCCTGGAAGCAGAGGGTTGTTGAGGAGGCAGCTAAACCTTCATGTATATCTTTTTCACTGTCTGTCTGTTCCCTGTGGGAAGAGAGAGAATGACACACATCTATAAATTTAAGCCCAAATAAAAACATTAAGGTCTTTCTGTTTGCTTACTTTAATAGCTGAGATTGAGTCTGAGGGCACAGGTGCAATACTGAGAGATGTTTCCTCCGATTCCATCCTTGCACTTCTCAGCAACATATGTGTATCCAGGTCCTGACCTTCCTTGAGAAGTCCTGACATCATAACAGGGCCATTTAACCACAGACCCAGACCTAACATGAGCCTGAAGTCTGAAATGCAGTTCCCAAATACCCCTGGTCTGACTTTCATTGGCTCTGGGATAAGCGATTTATCTTTCCAGGCAAGGCTGTCACAGTGTCTCATGAGCAAGGTTCTGTTTAATGTTCTCACTCACCAGCAGCCCCTTGGTGGCCTGACATTAAATTGAGAAACAGCAGGAACAGGACTGAAAAGTTGTCCAGTCTGCAATCAATGTCCAGCATTTAAGACTGAAAGGAGCCAAGTGCTTGTGCAGCCAGGACTAGTAGAGCCCTGAGGAGGGGAAAAAGAGGAATATGAAACCTGTGCAGGCAGAAAAACTGCATGGACATCCTCATCCTGGTCATGGGATGGGATAGGAAACTGAGCAACAGGTTCAAATGACTTGCAAGGTAGCTGGGCTTTTCTCACCACCATATTAAGGGTAAAAGATGACAAAATTGCAAAATTCCATTTAAAAAATCCATCTCTGTGTCTTCAGTTTCATTTTCAGCATCTCCCCATTAAGTAATGAGACAGATGGACAGCAAATCCTCTGAGTAAATTGCCTCTGCTAGCACTCACACAAGCTGGGCATGCAGCTTAAACAGTGATGCCCTTCCCAAGCTTCTATTCCAGTAATGCTGAAGCTTCTGTGCTGCACATCCAAGTTCAGGACATATTAAACAGTACTCTTAAGCAATATTACGACACAGAGAATGCGTTCCACCGTCTCTAATGTCATCTCTAGACTGTCAAGAAACCCACCTCCAGAAGTAAATTCGTATTACTTCAACCTGTGTCTGTGTTTATGAAAACCATTAATTTCGGCCATTTACCTTCCTTTTCTTATAAAAAGCAGTACAATCTCAGCAAAAGGTTAGAGCCCAGGAGAAAAAGAGTTAGCACAAAAGACCAGGAAAGCGGAAAAGGGAAACAATATGCATTTTCAAATAGACAATTGTCCTATGACCTCATGACTGTGCCATCAGGCTGATTTCTCTTCTAACTCAATGTGTGCAAGGCCTTGGGACTCTCATTATTAACATATGATCATATTGGACAATTCATAGTCCTAGTTTGCTATTACAGACTTTTCTATTGTAATTCCACAAACTTCAAAACCTTCTTCACAGTTTATTTAACCAAAAGGATTGCTTAACATTTTCTTTAAAAATAAAAATAAAAAATAAAAAATAATAAAAAAAAATCCATTGAAGGAATTCAATTTTGCGGTTTGATAGCTGTGAGTACACAAGCTTGACCATCTAGTAATCCTAGTGTGAAAAGCAACCTAAATCACTTTCTTCTTCTCCAAGGCTCAGACATGCCCTATCAGTCAGCTGAAGCCTTCCCAGACACGTACTGCTCAGTAACACATTCCCAGTCCATACAACAACAAGCCCCAAATCCTGCCCCAGAGGTCAGCATATACTTGGTTCAAGATGTTTTGTTCTGTCTATCAAACAGAGAAAACCTCTTTAGCTGAAAGATAATGGTTCATGAGCTGACACAGAAGGATACACAGCAGATTATTTTTTTAAAAAAATATTCTAGGAGAGAAAAAAATTGAGATAATTGTGTGTTGTGCACCACTCCCACCCTCTACATTTTTAAAAGGAAAAGAATTCTCTAGAAAGTGTTTCAGCTTTCCATAAAGAAAGTGGAGCACAGATATTCATGGGAAAAGGCGCATATTCCTGACACCTTGCTCATGGCTTCCCATTTGGCGAGGGAAAGCATAGTTACTCTATCTAATGTTCAAAGCAATTCTCTCACCTCTCACCCCTTACCTTTTCATGGAAGGTAACGTCTGCCTTCCAGAAAAATCACCAATTTCTTCCACGATTTTTTAATCTTGTGCAGTCTGTTCATAAATCCTTTTACTCCAGTGTTGCCAGATGAAGACTTTCTTGCCGTTCTCAATAACGTCAGGGCTTGCATTTTCTCCTGAACATGACTACTTGGTTATCTGTTGGGAGACAGTGTCCCAAGGCTGTAGAAAACTTGTTTGCAAAGTAGAGAAATCAGTGACTTCTCTGGTCACTGAAAAATCCCACCACCAGAGTCACTGCGGATGCCCTTGCTGTGAGCTCCGTGCAACATGTGTGCCCAAGATTAGACAAGATGAGCAAAGACAGGACAAACACAGTTAAATTGTCTAATCAGTGACCTTTGACTGTGACAGCAGTGGTAATAATAAAATGCCTACAACCGCACTTCTGAAGATTAAAAAAATTTAAAAATAATGGTTTGAATTAACCCCTCATTACTGGGGAAGGAAGGAAGCTTTCCCTGCATGAATGATGAGCACTATTCCTCTTTTCCCGACTACTGCTTGCAGGGATAGGTACAAAGGGAAACAATCCACAGCCGAAAAGCTGTCCCCAGATTTTGGCTCCAGTTGTTTGAATTACTGGAGACAAATCACTTGGAAGGTTTAATCCTGTGGCACCAGCTTCAGTGTAAGTGGAAGAAAGGAGAACTTTGGCATGTATGCAGTTTAAAGAGTGGGAGCATGCTGTGGATCCCCACTTGATGATTTCAAGGAGGAAAAAATACTCTTTGGGTTAGTCTACTTTCTGAAATCCATGCTATGAACCCAGAAGCAGACTCTGACTTTCATAGAGCAAAAAAAAACTTGCAAAGCAAAAGACTTCTATGAAAAAATATTGTATACAAGACCAGCATAACTGGGTGATATTATTAATAACGCTGATATCAATTCACTCGCTTAGTTTCATTTCATTCAACTGATCTTGTGTCTGTGGAAGAAAACCAAGCAGCTATTTTTACCACAGAGAAGATCTCTGATAATGATGGGGTTTTCTTTCATTTATTTGTGCTAGAGTGGCGTTCAGATGTGATGACAAAAGTCCAGTCTCTACATTTCCTTATGTGCTGGTTTTGGCTGGTGTAGAATTAATTGTTTTTATAGTGGCTAGAATGGAGGTGTGTTTTGGATTTGTGCCGAACACAGGGCTAATAATACAGAGATGTTTTTGTTATTGCTGAGCAGGGCTTACACAGAGACAAAGCCCTTTCTGCTTTTTGTGCTGCCACGCTGGGGAGGAAGTCAGGTGTGCTGGGGAGGTTGGGAAGAGACACAGCCAGGGCAGATGACCCCAGCTGACCAAAGGGACCATATGATGTTACGTTCAGTATATAAAGTAGGGAGCAGAAGGAGGAAGGTGGGACATTTGGAGTGGATGTTTTGTCTTCCCAAGTCAATGTTATGCATGACAGGGCCCTGCTCTCCTGAAGGTGGCTGAACACCTCCCTGCCCCTAGGAAGGTGAATTAATTCCTTGTTTTGCTTTGCTTGTGTATGCAGTTTTTGCTTTCACTGTTAGTTAAACTCTCTTTATCTCAATCCATGAGTTCTCCAGCTTTTGCTCTTCAAATTCTCTCCCTGATCCTGCTGGTAGGGGAGTGAGTGAGCGGCTGCCTGGTGCTTGGTTCCCAGCTGGGGTGAAACCACACCACCTTAAAAAACACCACAGGCTTGTGATCCACAAATGCTATGTGAAAAGCACATAGAAAAAACTGTATTTCACTTCTGGAATACTTTTCTTTGGGAAAAAATAAAATCAACAACCCAAACAAACCAACAAACCAAAACCAGATCAAACAAACTCACCAGGTTCAATTTATAGCCTAGGATGCTGTCTCTCCCAGCTCCACTACACAGGCTGCGTGGTTTTACTCAGAACCAAAAACTGCAGACCAAAACTAATTTTCCTTAAACATTTGGATGAAAACTGCAGCCATTTAAGAACAACTTCAAGAACAGTGCAACTGTATGTGCAGCAGGGCACTCAGGCAGTGATGCTAGCTGGACTGTCCTTCCAGGTACATCACCCTCAGAGGGTTACACCTTCACTTTTCCTCTAGTAGCTTGTTGCTGTGTCTTTTCTAATTTCTTTTTGTTTCCTCAGTACACCAAGGGACTCATCTCCAAAGCCATGAGAGGTCCTGAATGTAAGCAGTACTTCTAGTCAAGAAGAAATTACCCTAGTGGCTTAGTTCCCATGCAGCTCCTATACACACACTACAATAAAAAACAGTCACCATGGAGTCCAAATGTCTTCCACCTTTCTCTACTGAAGAGCTGTATTGGCTTTGTGTGACAAAGTTCTTGTAGGGGAGGGCTAGGAGGGGGTGGCATCTATGAGAAGCTCTCAGAAGCTTCCCTGATGTCCAACAGAACCAGTGCCAGCCAGCTCCAAGATGGACCCATCAGTGATAATGGCACAGCGTCTGGGATAATGTATTAAGAAGGGGAAAAAACAGCAACTGCAGCCAGAAATAATACTAAGAACATGTGAGATATCTGCTCTGCAGACACCAAGGTCAGTGCAGAAGGAGGGGCAGCAGGTGCTCCAGGTGCCAGAGCAGAGATTCCTGCAGCTCCTGGTGTGGCCCATGGTGAGGCAGCTGTGCCCCTGCAGCTCATGGAGGACCACAAGGATGCAGAGATCCATCTACAGTCCATGGAGGATCCCATTCTGGAGCAGGTGAATGCCCAAAGGAGGCTGTGACCCTGGGGAAGCCCACGCTGGAGCAGGCTCCTGGCAGGATCTGTGGCCCAGTGGAGAGAGGAGCCCAAGCTGGAGCAGTATGTTCCTGAAGGACTGCACCCTGTGGAAGAGACCCGCGCTAGAGCAGTACATGAAGAAGTGCAGCCCATGGGAAGTAACCACATTGGAGAAGTTTGTTGAGGACTGTCTCCTGTGGGAGGGACCCCATGCTGGAGCAGAGGAAGAGTGTGAAGAATCTTTCCCCTGAGGAGGAAGGAGCAGCAGAGACAATGTGTGACGAACTGACCACACTCCCCACTCCCTGTCCCCTTGTCCTGCTGGGTGGGAGGAGGTAGAGAAATCAGGAAAGAAGTTGAGCCCAGGAAGGAGGGAGGGGTGGGAAGGAGGTGTTTTAGGTTTTGATTTTATTTCACATTCTCCTACTCTGCTATCTTTAGTAATAAATTAAACTAATTTTCCCAAGTCAAGTCTATTTTGCCCATGACAGTAATCGGTGAGAGATCTCTATCTTCCCTTATCTTGACCAAAGACACCCCAGGACAGCCGTGCATCATATGTACTCTCCCCTCTCCAGCTGAGGAGGGGAGAGATAGAGTGGCTTGGTGGGCAACTGGTGTCCATCCATGGTCCACCTACCACAAGAACTTCTTCAATAAGTACTCCTCTGCTAATTATAAATCATGTGCATTTGTTCTGAAGTTTGCATTTTAGTGTACTTCTGCAGAACTGGTTCTGAAACCAAACTAAAGTTGCTGAAGGACATTATTTGCATTCACATGTATCCTAATACAGGAGGAATCCTAAAATCTTATTAATGACAAGCTATTAGGAGCTACGTTACTTAAGATACCTAAAATGCTGATTTTCATTAAAGCTAGAATGACCTTAGCTGAAAGATCAAGTTTATTAGAGCGTATGTTTGGGTTTTCTTTCCAGAAAGTTCAGTATTTTAAAGTACTAAAGCATAATATTAAAGCAATATTAATAAAATAGTGATTAGAATATTAGCAATAGTAGCAACACTTGCAGTAGAACAGGAGCCAAAGCTATTTACAGTGTGTTAAAATCTCACATCAAGAGACATCACAAATGAGGAAAAAAGACTAACCCTTAGCTGGGAATTCAATTGCCAGTTACTCTGTTTCACAATCTCATTTTGGAGGACAAAGTGCCTGAAAAAGCATTAGCTATCCTTATAGAAGTTATCTTTGTAGAAAGATACCATCTCCCGTTCCTTTTTGCAGGATGTAACATGTTAAATCACTTGCAAAACAAAACAACACAGACATAAGCATCTATTTCTTACAAAAGACACAGAGAATCATTTGCACAAATCTGAACCTGGACGTTTTTCATCAGCAGATCCTAATAAGCAAAGCACATTTCAGATTTCATCCATACTATCAGCAAAACATTACAGGCAGAAGAAAAAAAAACATATACCCTGTAACTTTTCTTCCCCATGGATACTGTTTTACAAAATTCTTCTTCAGACACCATTTAGGAGCTTCCTTTTTGCCACATGGCGCATAGTGTAAACTGATGCTCCATCTTTTCACAAGAACATAAACAAACAAATACAAAAGGAGTAAACAGCAGCTGCAGGCACCTATACATCATTTCACTGAAGTGTGATGCCTGAATCCCATTTAAAGGCCTTAACTGTGGGAGTTCACAAACTCCTCTTACTGATAGGCAGAGAGGGAGAACCTTCTTGTGACAGGTCTTGATTTGAAGAGGGAAATATTTTGTTTACTCTAACATTTTTTAACAAACCTAATTAGTTCAATCTCCTTTTGGAGAAGTACAAGTTAAAAAAGAAACCAAATGTTATCCATTCTCTGGTCTGGAAAGGACCTTAAAGATTTTCTAGTTCCAATCCCTCTGCAATGGGCAGGGATGCCACTCATTAGACCAAATTGCTCAGAGCCCCATCCAACCTGGCCTTGAACACTTCCACGGATGGGGCAGCTACAACTTTTCTGGGCAACCTGTTCCAGTGCCCCCCCTACTCTTAAACTGAAGAATTTCTTCCAATGTCTAATCTAAACCTATCCTCTTTCAGTTTTAAGCCTTTCCCCTTTGTCCTATTATTACATGTCCTTGCCAGAAGGCCATTTCCATCTCTTGTAGCCCCTTAAGGTACTCTAAGGTCCCCCTGAAGTCTTCTCCAAGCTGAAAAACTCCAGCTCTCTCAGCCTGTCTTCATAGGAGAGCTGCTCCAGCCCTCTGATCACCTTTGTGGACTCCTCTGGACACATTCTAACACGGTCAAGTCCTTCTTATATTAGGGAACCTAGAGCTGGATGCAGCACTACAGGTGGGGTCTCACAAAAGCAGAGACCTGTTGGCCACGCTGCTCTGGATGCAGCCCAGGATGTGGTTGTGTGAAATACAAGGACTGCATGAAATAAAAGGATATGAAGAGGGTGAAAAGAATATTTTTTCCCCAATACATTTATTCTCAGTGTCAGACAGCTTCTGAGTGAAAAAATGCTGCCATTTCTAGCATTGCTGAAAGTTTTAAACAATTCTGGAAGAAATGTAATGAAAAAGATCATCAGAGAGTTAAGACAGTAAGCTACAGATTGGACCAGCTTTAAGAAATACAGAAATACAGACAACTCTATGTATTATTGTTGAGTAGTCCTAAATTCATTAAGACAGGCACTTCAATGCATGTGTAAACTTCTTACTTAAAACACCAGTACTGCGTGTAAAAGATTCCCTTCTTTTATTCTCCATATTCTCTGGATGATACTGTTCAGACAAAAAACATTCTTTTTCCTTCTTCACACTCTCTCATAAGGGAAATCAGAGCTTGAAAGGGCTTTAAAAGAAAACCAAACCTAATATCTGTTACAAGGTCTGAGTCACAGCAGCAATTAGTTGAATGGAACTGCCTTTCAGCCTATCCTGCAGCTACCAATTTAAACAATAGACTATTTAAAATGTTGCTTACCTTATAAATGTAGTGTAATTACTCATTCTAAGGAAGATTCAATCTGGCATAAATACTAGGGACACAAGCAAAATCATGTATGAATTGTGCTACTAACATTATTCATCATTCCTAATCCTGTTACGTGCTATTGATGGTTATCACCATCGATTTACTTATCTAGCTAAAACATCTTGTATGAATTATGATGTAAACCTTTAAAAGTAAGCCTCAAAATGTAATACAAACTAAAAGGGGGAGGAAATAACAGAGATATTTTTATTTTTAAGAAGGAAGAAACTGTGGTCTTGAAAAGGTCTAAAATAGTATTATGAGAAGTGACTGCAAAAATGCTGCACCGTGGCATCACGATATTATTTATTCAGTGACTCCAGAGCTGATGTGCTTCATTTGCAAAGAACAGAATCACTTTCTGTCCCTAGCTTAGGCCTCTGAGACTCAACCTCATCAATAAATGTTCTGCTGGCTGCCTCAGGTCTTCAGTGCAACACCAGAGCAAATCCCACACACTTCCATTTATGCCTCAGCGATACCCAGGTCCCACCCTTATTTTCAGTGGGAATTTAACAGAGGAAACAATTCTGTTGACGATGTGCAAAATGGGGCAGAGATGTCTCCCTGCTCTCATTTAGCCGTGTTGGTTCAGCAGGTTAACGGGAGCAGGGAGCAGTGGGAAATGGATTTGCACCACTGAAGTGAGCAGCTGTGACTCAGAACATATCAAAGCAACAGCTTGCTTGGGTTAGAAGTTATCATTCTCACTGAGTCAACTTTGTTTATAAATCCTCACTGCTCCTGTTTTCTGGATTAGGAATGCGGAATTACACACACTCTCCATAACAATTGGGCATGTTTGCATGGATAACCATCATGAATAAACCATGAAATCACTCACATTTGGAAGGGAAAGAACTTGAACAAATCCCCTCTGCTGAGAAGATGCAGTTCTGAATGCAGCATGTAGCTACGTTCATTTGTCCTGTTTGTATTACGGTCACACGTGAAATTAATTACATGAAGCACTATATGTCTATAGATGATGATATAATAATTACAATGCAAATAAAAAAATATAGAAAGCACATTACAGTAATACTCATGGCTTAAATCAGTAATTTGTTCTATCTAATAGAACAGGCAAAGTAGTATGAAACAGAATTAAAGAAAAGTACTGCAAATTACATATTATAAAGACTTGTGCCAATTTTATAGCAGGTATATACTGAAACCCAAGAGCAGCAAGGCAATAGAACAGATTACATTTATATTTCTGTCTTCTTGGTCCTAGGCTACTCAGAGTGCTGGAATGAGCCTGGTGTAATTAATAGCCATGGACCTGATGGGATACAGTGGCCACCCAGTGCTCTTCTACAAAGGCTTTTTGCAAGAGAAACTTTCTAAAGCTGGGGAAAAAATAGCCTTGAGGTCTCTGTAGCATCTGTGGCATTTTTACGTGGTATGAAGTAGAGAGAGGGTAAAGATTTCCCCCAAGTATTCACTGAAAGATGATCTTATCCTACAGTAAATTATTGTTAATGTTTTTAGAGCATTTCTTTCCTTTCCTACAGGAACAGTGCATCTTGAATTCTCTGTGAACAGTTTATTTTAATTTCATGAACACTTCTTCATAAAATTATAATGACCTAGGATTCAGACTTCAGGAACAATTGGCATTCTTCCCATTGAGTAAAAACTAAGCTCTTATTGTTAGGGGTACCCAACCTTATTTCTACTGGTGTTAATCTACCAAATGGGTTAGCAGAGGTCTTGACTTCTCTCCACAGACAATTACTATCAACATTTTCTAGAGCTGATCTGTATAGTTCATTCACGATAACAGTTTGAGGCCTTGTACTCCATCCAGGTTGTTTCTTCTTCTTCCAGACAAATAATGAGCATTTTCCACTGCTGTCATTTCTTGCAGCACGTACATGATCCATTTTCATAGCCCATCTCAACCATCTGGGTGGATGGACTCTGCCTCCAAACAAAAGTCTCCAACTGAAAAGGCTCACAGCTGTTGTCAGTATTCTCCACTTGGGTTTCACTTTAGCATGACATATTTTTTCTGTTTAGCTACCCTTTGAAGGGTGTTTTTGCTGATAAAAGGTGATAGAAAGTGTCCAGGGAGTAGATCACTACAGGAAAAAAAGTAATAATTGCTGCTGGGCTATGTAAGGACACAGACCTCGCTGACAGAACAAGATCCAGGAAATAAACATAAGACCTACGAAAACATGTAATTCCCCTGTGAAGGATTTCTGTTTTCTCTTATTCTCAAAACTGCCTGACTGGTCCTAACATTGTTTTCTGTTGATAGAAATCTTACATAAATTACAGCTACCACCCTCTATGTTAGCTTAACACCAGAGGCAATTCATTTGAAGACTACAAGGATTATAATAGTCTTACTTCTCCTTCTTTGGAGAGACATTTCCTCAATGTAGAAGATTAAGTCAAAGTAACCCTAGTGACTTAATGAGAAGGCAGCGAGTTGAAATATCAGCAGAGGTGTTATGGTTTGCAGTGCAACATTTTGGCCTCTTCTGAACTATGCGTGGAAGTGTGTGCACAACCAATGCCACACTCAGAAAGTTTTGAGTTTCCACTAATGTGCAACATTTTGCCAGGCCTTTGGAAGATTTGGGAAAGTAAGAGAAGACAATTTTTACAAGTATTATTTTTTACATGGAATGTCAAACTATTTAATCCCCAAACCTATTGCTATTTCGGCAGAGCATTTTTTTGCACTTTCATGGTTTAAATCCTTTCAGTTTACTATTTCCACCATGAATGTTTCTTAGCCACATATAAATACGTATTTTGAGGAGGGTTTTTTTACCTTAAGTCATTACATTGAACTATATAATGAAAGAAAGTAGGTTTGTCTGGTTTGGGGGAGGGGGGGGGCTGATTCTCCTCCATATTCCTAAGTTTTTGGTGTTGACTTTTAATGTCTTCCACATAGTTTATTTATCTTATTATACTCTAAAATGCTGTCTGACCACTGTAATCAGTGGTTAAACCAATACTGGACAAACCTCTGTCCCCCAGCCTTGGGAAATGCAGGAAAAAACTTTACTCAAGCAACTGAAACTGAGCTACTAATTCCAAACTTCTTTTATTATTGTCCTCACAGAAAGTGTGAGAGAAGCATGGTTCCCCGAAACCTCAGCAAGAAAAGGTTCCACATGGAGAGAAGGAGATTAATGCAGGTCTCCCTGTTTTCCTTAAATTTAAGTTTCCAGAATAATTCACAATAGAAGATCAGGCGTGAAAATGTGTACTAAAGTCATGTGCAATGTACTGCCTTCAGACCATATTTGCTGCTATCTCACAGTTTAACACCACTTGAAAACATCTAAGGGAACAAGTATTGCACAATAGCCTGAGCCAAATCTGACTGTCAGCAACAAGGAAACATAAAATGATTTCTCAACATCACTCAGATTGTAACTGTTTCAGTAATCACCACCAGGACTGTTTTCTCCTAAGGCAAATTCCGCTTTTCCAGGTAGAAACATGCCTTTCTTTGGATGTCTTTATTTTAATGCACTTTCAGTTAGTTCTTCAGAGGCATCCAATGAATATTCAATGCACCTTCAGCCTGCCTGTACTCTGAATTTACACCACCACTTACATTTAATTCATGTTCTTTTGTACTTCTTCTGATAGCATATTTTCCTTGGAATCACAGAATCATTGAGGTTGAAAGAGACCTTAAAGATTATCAAGTCCAAGCATTATCCCAGCACTGCCAGGTCCACCAATAAATCATGTCTCTAAGCATGTCCACATGTTTCTTGAACATTTCCAGGGACAGTGACTCCACCACTCACTTCACTGGGCCTGACCATGCTTTCAGTGAAGAAATTTTTCTTGATATCCAATCTAATGGTTGGGAATATATTTTCAATGAGTTGTGGCTATGGTAGGTAAGTAAATCTCAGAAGCTCTCTGCCAGATATTTAAACAGGAGAAACAGAAAGATAAACTTCAGCCAAACATATCAGGGATTATAAATTCCCTCAGAGAAACGAAGATGAGAGACACTCTGTTCCTTGAGTCCAAACCCTCAGTTCATAAGGCCTTTCTTGAAGGATAAAATTTCAGCATTGTGTTTATGATTTTTTTTTCTTCCTAATTACTATTAATATATGAAATACAAAACTGCCATGAATCATCTTACTCATTGACTTATGTCTGGCAGAGAAGAGTAAGAAGGAGCAAGAAGTTAGAACAATAGAATAACTTATCTAATTTCTACTTTTGAACCTATATATTTGTCACTTCCATTTTTTTTTTCTCCTTTTAAAATCCTTCCAAACTCTTGGCATCCATGGTGTTTTGACACTGGCTTCCAGTGATCCTTTCAGTCATATGTCCTTTCATCAGGCTTAGGACAGTGCTTTTCAGCTTCCCTAAATGCCCCTTTGGTGGAATGTGTAGGAAAATTTTGAGACAGGAAGAAAATTTATCTTCTTCACAATATTTAACACTGTGGCCTCTTAAATCATGCATTTCCTAAAGGAAACAGCCTCAATCTTAAAAATCTCTCATCCTGAAAGCCTTTTTGCCTCTACTCACTAGTGACCTTCACATAAACAAAAGGCTGATGAATTTTGAGAGAGGTGCAATAGGTTTGTTTTGGCTCTAGGCTGATAACATTTTAGACCTAACAAGTAATTACAGAAGAGTAAAAATGCTTCTTTTTATTTGTTTTTAATCTAAACAGGAATTGGTATAATCTGGTAAAGAAAGGAGGAGAACAAAGTAATTTTTTTTCTCCTTGAAAGAAGGAATTAAACAGGGCAAAATAAAGTCCTCCCTGATGAACAAGAAGAGTTGAACAGTAAAGTACTGTTCACCCCAGTGAGGGGGGAAATTGCTGAACATAGAGAAGATTCTATGAAAAACATAGGACAGTGGTTTCCAGATGATGAGGTATTTGAGTAAAGAGACTTAGACTGGGACTGAGTTGCAAAAGGCAAAGGGAAAGGGAAGACAGTGACACAACTCTCCGGAATGATGAGGAAGGAGAACAGTGGTCCTTAAGCCAGACCGGAAGGGAAGGATGGAGACAGATACAGTGAAGACACTACTATAGTGGTGGGAAGTCACATTGCAATTTGTGTAGGACCAAAATCACGTCCTATTATTTTCTTGGCCTTTCTGCTATCCTTTGCTTCTAAACAAAATGTGCTTATGTATCATTGACATAGCATTGTTCTCATATTGCATTGCCTTTAACTCACTATGCAAAGGCAAATTCTCAAGGGGTATAGCAGTGAACTTCTGAAAGGCACAGAAAGGAAAAGAAGGAAGAAAAAAAATCGCCAGAAGATCTGGAAGATTTGAAACAGTAAGGCAATTTTTTTGAGTTGTTTCTCAAGGTACCCACTAAAAGATGTGCACTGCAAGAGAAACAGACAGTATTTAAATGAGAAAATATCACTGCAGGGATCAGAGACATAAGAACCATGTTGAAAAGTAGTGATACATAGATAAGTTTGATGCAAAGCCAGAAACTAGCATCAAATGTCAGCAGTGGAGAGATTGTAAGTGTGTGGAGACAGAATCATGGCAGATGCAATTTAGGCATAATAAAACTGAAATGAGTAAGACCAAAATAAACTAGGAAAACCCAGAAGTGATTCATTGCTGTTGACAGTTATCAAGGCGAGAGAAGAGATACTTTTGCTCGGCATTTGGGGGTAATGGGAGGGGTCGAGGAGGTATTCTGTCCAGTCAATTGCAAGATCAATGACAAGGGGCATTGTCCACTGAGGGTTAAACAGCCTGTGTAGTCCTTCAGTCAGAAAAAACATTACTTTCTCTTTTCTTCTCCTCCCACACATTCTTTATTGGTCGCACATTGCCTTAATCTGTGTAATACTCAGGGCCTTCCTTCTGAAGTCCTTCATGTGCAATGTTGTTGGGAGCAAGCTGCTCCCATTGACACATCTCACCTACCCACCTGCTGTGGCAGTACCTTACCTAAGGGTGAGTAAAAAGAACAGCAAATGGTGGAAATTGATTTCCACTATTTGCTCTTCTTTTTACTCACCCTCAGTCCCCCTCCTTAGTCCCTAAATTTTGGTTAGCACCTAAATCCCGTGCTAGGGATTCAACTGAGTTTAGCAGGTGATAACAGTAAAAACTCATCTTTTAGACAGCCATTGTTTCCTTGTAAGATATATGTGCCAAGCTTATCAGCTTGTGATTGACAAGTACTACTGCCAGCTCTGTTGGCAAAACAGCAAGAAAAACCAATGGAGGAGACTGAGAAGATCCTGAAGAAACTATGAAATTACTTTGGAAAAGGTATTCAGGAATACCTTATACATTGGAGAAGACACCCAGAAGTGAATGATCACCTAGGAATAGCCCCACGACTTCTCTTCCTGACTGATCATTGGAGAAAACTTTTCTTTTCTCTTTCCTTTCATCTATTTTTTTTTCTTCTTTTTACCATCAGAGCTGATGTATTCCAGCAACTATGGATCAAAAAAAAAAATTTTTTTTTGAATCTTTTTTTCATCATCCTGTGTGAAACTATATCCTGATGAGAGACAGTCCATACGTTCATGATTTATTAGCCTGTCAAGAAATCTTTAAAACATTTTTCTGTATTAAATATATAACTTCCCCCGATAACAGAAGACAGCGAACATTTTCCCTTACCTCACAATACTGTTAAAAACAATTACATAGCAACAAGGTACAGGTTACAATTAAATCCAAGCTCGTCTTTAGGTTGAGAAATATTACATTTTTGGTGTGAAAAAGAATGAAATAAATATTCACTTGGCTGTTCAAAATTTTGTGACATTTGACCTCTTTAGAAAATCACATCAACATTTAAATCTACCTGGGAAATTCTCGGGATCAAGTTATCTGTTTCGGTCAGACAGCTAAGAGTGATTAGATCTTCTCAGATTCCCTGGTAACCAGCTTCTAACTTTTAAAAACTTGGTAATTATCTTAAACAGTCTGAGACATTTAAATTGCTTGCTAATTTACCGTGTATTATAGAGACATAGCAAACTTATTGTGGATGTACTGTATAAATATTTGTTAATTATTACTCAGCAAATATTCCCCTAAGATGCATTAGGGACTCTGTTACGTATATTGACATTTTTTGGTGAATCCCTGGCAGCAGTTCAGGTCTTTCAGAGCCACACCTACACTTCTAGGCTCACGTTCAGTCTTTCTTCTTCTTTTTACCCAAATGTACCCCTGAGAGGATCCCATACTTTTTGTATGGGTCCTTTGTGAGGTTTATGATTCAGTCAACTGTTCAGCTGGACAATTGTGAATGTTAAATCTCTGGTTTCTCATGGAATCATAGAATGGCTTAGATTGGAAGACTCTCTTAAAGAGCATCTGGTTCCAACCCCCCTGCCATAGGCAGGGACACCTTCCACTAGACCAGGTTGCTCAAAGTCCTGTCCAAACTTTTCTTGAACATTTCCCAGAATGGTGCATCCACAGCTTCTCTGAGCAACTTGTGCCAGTGCCTCACCACCATCTGAGTAAAGAACTTTTTCCTAACATCTGATCTAAATCTCTCCTGTTTTAATTTAAAACCATTCCTCCTTGTTCTCATTTATCTAGACTTACTGTCTGATAGGGACCAAGCTCCAATGAAGACCCTGCGCCTCAGTCTAAAAAACTTCATATGAGTTCTCTCTCTCTTTTTCTCTCTCTTTTTTTTATGTCCTCGCAGCACCTGCCTACACTATGAAAACCGCACAGAGCTCAGAAAAGAACCCTAAGTATGCAGCCCTTAATTTGTTCTCTCATAATTTTAAAGCAATTAAAATAAAATATAACAATTGAACACCATTTAAGTAATGGACTGATCTACCAGCTGGGCAAGAGAGAAACATGCTGCAAACAGCTCAGTACAATTGCTCACTGCTTACTTTTTGTATATTAATTAAGTAATTTAGAAGCAAGAACCAAGACAAAAACAAAGAAAAACAAATTGGATGATCTCACAGTCCCACAAGCTCTTGCTCTTGCCTCGTCTCCAGGGCATCTTGGCTGACCCTTCACAACAGCTTGTTCCTCCTCCCCACATTTTTATGTATTCCTTCTGTTACATGCAAAAAGAAAGGAGAGAAAAAAATGCCTAACCGGCATTAAAAATCTCATCTTTCCTTCTTTGAAGGACAGGATTAATTTTACCAGATGGAAATGTCTGTAAGAGAGAGACCTACATCTCAGCTAGTCACCTAAGCTTTTTCTGGCAAATGGAGAGAAACTGGCACTTTCAGGACACAATTAATCTCATCCCCATGTAGATATTTAAACTAGGTCATATGAATCATGCCTTAGAAGACACAATTCCTCTCTACTGACACTAAAGGGAGCCTGAAATCACTAGATATAGATGTTTACATCAGTTATGTCTGAAGTTAAGCGAGCTGGATGCCACCTGAGCTCTTTAGATAGATTTCTTGCTTTAGAGGCAAAATGCCTTATATTCATCTTTTGGTTACACACGTGGCTAGAAACAAGCATGTGGCCTTTGTGTCACCATTTTTAATAGCCCAAGCACTACAAGAGATGTATGAATGTATCATGTGATTCACTACAAAAGCAGGTTTTCATAAGAAATTAATAACATCTCCAGAGCACATAGCACAGAGTATATGAAAGTACTAATCAGCACTCCCAACACCTTCTCCGCAAGAATTCAGGTTCTTGACTTCACAGATCATCTAGTAAAAATGAAATCATCTTTCAAAGTCTCAACATTTCCCTTTTCTAGAAGAATTATGCAGTATGATTTAATTTCTAATAAAATCACGTTTCCGATAGTGTCCAGTGAGTCAGCTGCTAGCTGATATCACAATAATCTAGGAATACAAGAGAGACCAAAGGGCACTGAGTACCCAGATACACATCTGCTGCTTTTCATCCACTGGAGATGGTGCAATACAAGAAACCACATCTTCCATACCAGCTTTGTTTCGCTCACAATTTATTTACTTTTCCATTTTAACTGGGAGATTCCTGTTTTGTGAGAAGTTTGACCCTTCAAGACTTCCTGACTTTTTCTTAGTGCTTAACAAGAGATAGATTTCTAAATAGGAATTTAAACAAGGGCTAGGTTTAAAGATTCATTCCTAGGAATTTCTACTGTGCTAGTCAGGGCTAATTAGCCAAGCACTTAGCATGGAGCTAGTGGTAAAATAGATACTAATTTCTGAAGGATAGAAATACACATAACGCTAAATCAATGGAAAACAGATATCGTCAAGGTAAATATCATCGTCTCTTTTTTTCAAATGGCTTTATAAATTTGGCTGACTCTGGACAAAATATTGGTATAATATGCTTAGACTTCTATGAATAATTTAACCCAGCACTTCATGGCATTTTATTAATTAAAAAAATAAAATTGGCACACATTAAATGGATCAAAAAGTGTCTAACTGACAGGATTTAGCACGTAACTAGAAATGGGAGAGTTGATCACCTGTGTTTGGTGGGATCATCAGGGATTGATCCTGGCCCTATGCTTTTCAAAAGCTGACCAGTGTGGGAGAAAATTCAGTCACTTACTAGTGCCCAGTTTCAGCAATGACAGAAATGAGGTATTGTGGTAAATGGTACAGAAGACAGGTCACTGATACAGGTCAATGTAATTTTTAACACAGATGGTAATGAAGTCCTAACTCTGGGAATAGAGCAACTCTTCCTTACGGGCACTTTCCAGAGAGGTCGGATGTGAAGCAGATGGCAATCCTGCTGGCTGTGGGGCAGGACATGAACTCCCAGTGCAGTCGCATGGCTAAAGGAGCCTGCCTAACCCTGGACACGCACACGGTAACTTTTGTGGGAGCCAGGACATTTATTACATCTGCACATGGCTGCAATTGCTCTGAGGCTCCATGCAGCTGTGGTAGGCATGGCTCAGCATTCCTGCTGTGAAACCAGGGAGAGCTCAAAGACTGGTCATGAGACAGATGAGAGCTCTGACAATCATGTAGTAAGAGATGCCAGGAACTCAGCATATTTACTTAATCAAAGAGATGATTAGATGATGTCTTTACTGTAGCCCAGAGCTACTGACAGCGGCACAACCTTTTGCAGTGGGCTCCCCAGTCCAGCGGATTAAGAGGCAAAAAACTGAAAGGCACTCAAAGCTGGAAGCTGAGACTAGATTAATTCAGACTAGAAATATGGCACATGCCTCCAAAAGACCAGTTAACCCCTGGAATAATACATTTGTAAAGGTGTGAGAAGTACTGATCATCAGAAATTACTCAACAGAAACAGAATGTTTTTCTAAAAGCTAGGGCAGGTGTCAAGAGATGGATCCTTCCTCCAACAGCTCGTGTTAGTTATACAGTCTGCTCTGAAAAACTAGAGTAACTGTGATTGTTCTGCCCAGCTTGAAAACTTGGCCACTTGATTTCATTTGCAAATGAAAAGTGAAGTTTTGAAAACTAATCTGAGCAGGCTGAAAATCCTGTCCAAAATATCTGAAAATATGTGTGAAGTATCTACAATATTTCTCTTCATCTCTCCTGCAACTCAGATGAAAATGCTTTTCTGAATTTTACTTCTCCAGTTAATATTCCTTTTCAAAAGTGTTCATGAACCTTTGTGCTATTAAAGGTAGGAAAGCCTTTCTAACTACTTCTCTGAAGAGATTCCTGTTTGAGATTTGAGAGGTTTGCTTCTTTGGTGACCGTGAGACTAAAAAATTTTTTGCTTTATTGGATTCAGATTTTGTTTTACTTGTCTTTCCAGAAAATGTCTGGAAGCTACTCAGTTATCAGGAGAATTTATACTATTTCAAACACTTAGATCTGTCTGGAGTAGCAAAGGGAAAAATCAGCCACTTCTTCCTCCTCATCTGAGAAAACAGTGATGGCTATGTCTTTATAGGTTTTTTTCATTCTGTAACTTCTGTATTAGCTATTAATCTGTAGCTATCACATTATTTTGACATGTGAACACAGGTGGAATGCAGACCGCCTGCGCTGAATGTGTTCCAGTGTTCATTTCTTTGGTGTGAGTCCACAAGAGAAAAAAAATATCAGTTCTCCTTTTGGAATCTCCTTTTGCAGCTTTACTTGCAAAAGACACTTTCCATGTCTCCAACTGTCTGTAAGGACATCATGAAAGGAAAGGAACGGGGGGCTTCCCTTTCCGAAAACGGATACAAACATTTCATGCATTCATCCCATACCAAAAACATGGGACCAAACCAGCATGTCCTAAATGTATATATACAGCCAGTAGCAGCAGCATTAAGAGAGGACACACCTGTGAAGGCTACCCTGGAAAATACAACCTGCCACTCAACCACACACTATCTTTATTCCAACTTAGCACCAACAAACGGGACAGGAAAAAAAGATCAAGTTGGAAGCGAATGTAGATAGACGATAACCAGGAGAGATCTCTGGGCAGCCTTTAATTGTGGCTTCTGTCAACTCCATCCATCACTGATTAATGGTCTCCTGCACTTCTCCCCAGCCAGGTAATAGGAGCCACAGAGTTTCCCCCAAAAAATAAAACAACCCTTGGGACCACTGCATTTTGTAGGCAGCATTGCAATCAGGATTTTTGATCAAATTTCTATGCAATCTCATAAAAATCACACAAACACTGGCATTTTAAGTACATTGGGCAAGCCTATCAGCAGTGATTTAATGGTAGAGGATTTAACTCTTCATCATTTTTATGTAAACATAAAATTGTCACATACAGACATGATATTATATTCTAGTTCCTTGCACATATTTAAAACCCAATAAATTTAAATACTTTTACAGTCCTAGATCTTTTCTAATTGTCCTCTAACAAAAAGGCCAATTACATATCTCTGATAGGAATAGCTCATTAGATAATCTCTAATGAGTCCACATTAAATTGGGAGACATGAAATAGAACTGAAATATTTTTCTTGGTATTATTAGCTATCCAGAAATTTCTGAATTAAGAAATCAGTGCCTAGCTTCAGCACCTTCCAACCACTATTTTTGTGACTAACTCTTCTAACTTTAGATTAGTGCCCCTTATCCCCATAGCAAAATATTCATATTTGCTTAGAATTCATAAAGAATTCCTAGTAGTGGATTAAATTCCTTACACTGTGCTTGTCATTTTAGCATCTCTGTACCCATTCACACATTTGTAATGGCCTTTAAGGGAATATTATTTTAGTCTATGGGTTAAATATAGTCCCAGTCTTATAGTATCTAGAAAACCAGAGCTGCTGCTGTGTTATTAATCTGCTCTAATTACCTCTTTCATTCATAACTTGTTATGGTCATGTACTGTAAATCTGCATTGGAAGCTGAGATGAGTGGTAAAGTATATACTTAGGTATTACAATGCTTACAAATCTTCCCAAGTTTGATTTTAAAAGTGGAAAAATCAATCTTCAAGATTCAAACAATGTACTTCTTACTCAAGACAGAACTATTTTTTGAACAGTATGAGACTGGATTCAGATTTCCTAATGAATTCCTATTAATGTTACTGGTGTGACTGCAAAAACCAGGCCGTAAATGAGAACTTTACCTTTCTGTAAATCATAAGCACAAGTTGTAGAGCAAGCTACCAAAAGAAAGAAATTATGTGTCTTAATGTCATAATTTTGAGAGAACTTTCTCTGCAGAAGTTGGTCCAAGAAATCACTAACTCCTTCTTTTGCCATGAGTTATGACTTCCCTAAAATTCCATCTTTATCTAGCGAAAGGATGACAACAATACAAACAGGTCAGCTGGCTGAAGCTCTTGAGGCTAGATCCCACAAGTGTTATACAAGTCCCTTAGAAAGTTCAAGGTCTTGCTTATTTTACAGCCTAGGCAAACATTTTATAAGCAGATGAAAAGATATATTACAGAAATGCAACTAGATATTCACAATCTATATAGTACTATCCTTTTCCTTATCCCCAAACCTCTCAAGGTGGAAATTCCACACCAGCTTTATTTGCTTTCTAGTACTAACCTGCATTTTTGCCTCGGCATCCTAAGGTGGCAGAGGAACTGTACTTTGACCTGCCACTTGTAGTTATGTCTCTGCAGTCATGAGTAAAGTAAGTCAGACTGTCAGACATAATCAGAACTACAAAAAGGAGTAAACTCAAAAGTTGCTCATGAGTCAATTCTTAATTACATTAGGAAAAGTGAGAAAACAATCTTTCCTGCTTACTCCTTTCAAAATGCTACATCAAAGTCATTCCTGTGGCTTTTGAACTGTTCCTCACTTCATCGAGAAGTGCTAGATGATGGTGCATGATTGAGCATTTAAAAGAGGAAAATATGCATAAGAAACCAAGGATCATGTCTGGAAGTCTGTCAGAGCTTGAAGTCCTTTTTCACTTCATCTCCCGTTTGCAAAGAATGCTATAAGAGCACAGCAGGACATACTTTGGCAATACAAGCCCAAGTCTGAAAGATCCATAAGCTCTTTTCCTTAGGAAGACCAAAACAACTCTTGGTACAGGTGGCAAAATATGGGGTATCTACAACTTAATTATGTAATTATATCATTAATATATACTGGCAGAGAGAAAGAATTACAGCAGCGCGTAGAAATGTAGGCAGAAGTCAGAAGTTCAGTTGTCATTTGTGACGTTTTATTGCTTTGGGCAATGAAACATTTTGCTACTTGTTATGATGATTCCTCTGCCTTTACTGTTAATCCTTAACTTAGGTTGCAATTGGAAGCTTCTAGGCTAAAATAATTATTTGTATTTTTGCCATGCATGTGGAAAAAGAGGATGAACACAGAAAGGTAAAGTGGTTAAAGGATTTCAGCTCCCAACACCCTCCATGGACCCTGGCCGTGCTCCATCCCTACAACAGGTCCTCTCCAGCATCCGAGACCCTCAAAAAGTGACAATGCATAGGTCAGCATTTCAGTTGTAAATCACATCACGGTAACTGTTTGACACAGGCATAATCTTTTAGCCACATAGTTTTAGATAACATAGTTAGCCCACAGTTAGCAGCCATAACCAAAAAAAACTCTTAGTTAACCCAGTGTTCAGGCAGGAGCTCAGTTCTCTGAGGTGCCAGGTGTACCCATTATCATGAAGACAGCCTTAAACTCCTGCTGAAGTAACTCTGAACCTCCTGGGAAGCCTTTGGCACTTCAAAGAATCTGGATCTGAATTCATAACATTCTTTACATGAAGCTCTGACAACCCCAAAGCCAGTGCTGACTGCCGCTGAGAAGGAGATGTTTCAAGGTGAGAGAGCCCAACACTCACATCTAGTTCTGTGCTAAAGTACAAATGGAAGACTTCAGCTCTGCTACCCAAATTCCCAGAAGCACCAGCTGTGCCTCCAGTAAGACCCTCAAACTGTCAGCCAAAAATAGCAGGCCAGATTCACAGCAAAATCTGTCAGAACTACACAGAGAGTTCATCAAGGCCCAGGGAAGGCAAAACTCCTACAAACTTTTAAGAAAAGCCAGACACAATCCATAAAAGTTTTTGAAGCTTAGGTCAGACTGTGGAGCCTAAATATTTGCAATGTTAGCCATAGTTTTACAAGAAATATTTGTAATACTGAGGGAATTTAAAATACTTGCCTAAACCAAGAACAGAAAGGTTTTAATGGCAACCTCTAAAAATCTCTTGCATATGAATAAAGTATTTTCAATACACAGTGGACACAATTAAAACAACAAACGCTTGACACCAGGCAGTTCCCTGCCATAGTTAGCCTGTGGTCCCAAGATTTACTCATGCTGAAAATACAACAATATATTTAACTACTGCATATAGCAGGAGTTCACTTTTTCAGGCACACTGCACATTTCCACAAGAACACTTCTCATTTTGGCAGCACTGGTTTTAGATTTAATTCCCTGACTTCTCTGCTCATTTTTGATTTTTTCCACTGAGGTACAAAATTGTGCATACATGAGAGAGCAAGGAAGATATCAGTCCAAAACGTAGAATTTTAATAACACTGTATGTGGTAAACAGGCAATAGTAAGCAATAGTTATTTTTCCTTTTTTTTTTTTTTTAAATAATTCAAAATGTAGGTCCTGAGAAACTCCAATAGACAAAGATATTTTGCTCATAACTTCTCAGACATCTTTGCCTATTTTAACCAGTGACTTTGTTTCTGCTCAGGCAGGACGGAATAAGCATCCACATAGGCAGGTACGTGTTCACAGTCAGTACTGTTCTTTAGTCAGCTGTAAAAATAGGCTTCGATTAAGAATGCATGGAGTAGACCTCTCTTTCTTTTGATAGGTCTGCACATGCCAACCGAGTTCACATGGGCAGTCTCATACAGACTGGCAATCAAGAAGTGAGAGTCCTACCTTGAACTTGAAAAATCTGCTTTCTCTAAAGCTATAACATACAGCTGCCATCAGAAACAGACCCAATTGCTTTCCTTTTTCCTTTTCCAGGCCAAACAAATCTATTTCCTGTTACAGTCTGTACTTATAGTTTTATTCTATCTTATGACTTAAGGACTAAAATATTTGAGCACCACTAGGATTTTTTCCACCCATAAAGGGGGAAAATGCAAAACGCAAAACAGATGTTTTATAACGTATTTAATTTATTTTGGCCACCCATAGAGCTGTGGCTTATGTTAGTGCCAACCAAGTTAAAAGCAACAGCGTTCTTCAGAAACACTATATAGCATATTGTACAATGACCAGGCATAGGGAGGTCCTTTCAATAAACTCCTATTTATTAAGCAAACTTCAATGTCCGAAAAAGAAAACAGGAATTACTGAAGGTGCAAGTGGTACTGCCGTACTTCAGCAATTCCTGGAGGGATTGGCAAAGTTTGTGCTGCTTTCTTACATTATTGTAGCCTAATGCAGAGCTTGGAAAGTAGACGATCAAAGTGTACATTGAAAGTGGATGAAAGTAGAACATCTGGAGGTAACATACTCAGAATAATATCATGTAAATAGCAGATACTGTATAATAAACAACTGTTTCAGAAATAGTCAACAGCTGAAGAAGTTCCAACAAATTAAAACTATCTTGTCCAAACAATTGCCAGACTTGTACTGCTACAAACCTTTCACTTTTTTCTGTGTCTATGAATGGGAACAAAGACATTTCAAAAGTTAAACCCATAAGACTTCTAATAGTTACTGAGGTACTTATTGACAAAGTATCTCATGGAAATTACAATAAAAATAGTCATTGAAATTTCCCCTGTGCCTATTCTTATTTAAACTGAAAAATCATATCTCAACAACAACCTCACTTTAACAGAAGATCTTCAGTACAGTACTGCAGGCTGAGGGAAAAAATGAGCAATAAAGAATGGTTGGTCTCAAAACATTTCTGTATTGACAATTTACTGCATAGATCACAGGGAATAGAAAACAGATAAAATTTACTAACCTGCCAAAAACATTATAGGAAAGCATAAGGAAAGGACATTGTATGCATTCAGGAAGACAGAATGGCATTAAAAGTTTTAACTTGTATTTTTTGGCTTGTTATCTGCAGATTTAAAGAATTCCTGCTTAGAAGTGGATCATAATTGCAAAAGTTAATTAGTAAGTAATAAAATGTGAAAGCTTAGCAATTTATTACAGCAAACAACAGTACAGACTTTGAGCAAAAACATAGGAGCAGGCTCTTAAAATGTGAACTTTTAATGCAAAATACTTTTTAAACCAAATGACAACAAATATTTTGACCTAATAAATAAATACAAAGTTCATTATTATCAAACCAAGTGCAAATACAGAAAACTCACTTTAATTCAGAGGCATGCTTAAAGCAGTTTGAAAGCAAAAAATCCTTTGCAATTATTTCTGCAGGTAAAACTGTTTTAACTATTATTATCCACCATTTGCCAGTGCTTTCCTTCCCAGACAGACACACTCATTCGAACTTGAAAAAGCCAGAGTGCCAGAAGTGCCTCCCCAATATGCTGGCTAAGGACTGTAATTCATTTAAATTATGCAACTGGATTCCCACAGCTGGCCCACAGCTTGGCTGAGAGCTCAATTCAATGCCAGTGAACCTGTCTGCTAATATTGTCCTACTTGCAGAGAAGGTAATATATCCAGCAACTTATATTGAAGTTCTGAGTCTAATTAACAGAGCAAGCAAATGTTGACATTAGTGACAAACGCTGCTTAATAGTTACTGTAAGACCGGTGCAGCCAGCTGGCATTTTCCTATAGCATTTTGCAGTAATAATCCTTTCTTTATTTCTTAGGACATTGCTTATAATTTGTTTTTATGCTTTGTGGTTCAAGTTAGAAACAAATCGGCACAAAAACCAACCCAGATAGCAGCAGCAAGACTCCCGGCTTTCAGACAAGTAATCAACAAGAAAGCATGCAAGCAGCATCCCTGGGAGGATGCATGGGGGACCCGGCTATAGGAATTCTTATCCTATATAAACCTATGTAGCCTTGCACAAACAGCCTCTGGCATCTTGTCTCTGGCCTACCTGGACAGTAGCAAAACATGTTTATCAGACCACACAAGCCCAGAAGCTGAACTGCAAGCAGTTAAAAACTGAAGGTCGCTAAACTGCAAAATTCAAACATGCTTCTATGCTTTAGCCACACAGACAACGATAAAACAAAGCCTCCACAACCACCTGTAATAATATGCCTGTTCAGCCAGCAATTCCAAAGTACTCAGCAACACAAGGTAGACATTTTCTGCAGCTGGTTTTACATGTACATTCCTGCCAAATTGTTGTCTCGTCCCCTCTTACCTTCACATTAGTCCGGAGTGCACAGTAACATGCAAAAAACATTGCAGTAAACAAGGAGCATATGGACCAGTATTCAGCGTCTCTGCTCTGCACAAACGGTACACACACGATCCCGAGCATGTGCTACTAAGGAGCATCCGTTCCCTCTGTCAGTTTGAAAATGCATTGATCTCTGTTTTTCTGACTACAAAAAGACATGTCTTGAAGGCACTGAGTGAAAGCTACATATCTCTTCAGCGACTATATATAGAAATATGCCCAGTAATTTCAATTAGCAGAGAATTCAGCAACTTGGACCTCAGTTGCTTTTCCTTCCAGCATTTTAAATTCAGGGGGGAAAAAAGAGGGGGAACTCACCCAGAGGGGAAAGGTGAGGAATTAAAACGTAAGCAGTGAGTTACTTATGTTTCCCCCTGGCTTTGATGTTTTCCTATTCAATATTTTACAAACGTTATACACAGAAAAATGAAGAAAGGTTTCTCTTCCAAGTCTCAAATTTACCGTAGATTCTGCACTGCTTCTGTCTGCTCTTGTTAAAGATGCAGCATCCCTTTTAACAAAGACAACGTCATCAATCATGACAGATTCAACATGTTCTACTTACAAATACAGTCTCTCATTAAGGACAATGGCTGGCTGACTTATTAACGTTTCCTCAAATGCAAGTTCAGTCCCCTGTGCTAATCTATTTTTAAATAAAAAGTCCCACCTACTCCTTCCCTCTCATTTAATAAAAATGCAGCGGACTAGCTCTAAATACCCTGAATTGCATTGTGCTCCCAGCTCAGGCACTGGACATTGCTTTCAAACTGTTCTCTTGCTTGCTTGGGATTAGAAACACAGAGAAAAATTAAAATGAAAGCAGAAAAATCCTGGAAGAAATCTGTGCCCTTACATTTGTAACTACATATTCTGAATTCAAAATGCTCCAATATCTTCCAGAAGGAGGGAACTCAGAACCTAGCCAGAAGGCAAAGCTTTAATTCACAAGCACAAAAATAAAATCAAACCACTTTCTCACTCCTGTCAACCGCTGGGATGCTGCGAATTAACTGATTGTTTACTGGGCTGCAGGGACACAAAGTCGAAGACTCAACTCTGTTTATAGCACCGGAAACCACCGATATTAGTACTGAATTATGAAGCAATCTCCGGGAATAAAACCAGAAAAGAGCCCTTTTTTTTTTTTTTTTCCACTGCAGCAGATACTGTGGGAGGCAATGAGTGGAAGAGGCTTTACTACCTCCTTCTCTATCAGCACAGAGCAATTTGCGTAGGAAAAGCACAACTTAATAGAAATATCTGCAGTGACTTTTAGGATTTCTTTAAATGTTTTATGCAAACCCCCTTGGAAATCTGCAGAAACACTGAAGTCCTAACCAAATCAGTGGGTATCTTTCTGTGGGCAATGGGGTGAAGAAGCTTAAACAGAAGGGTGTGTATTTAAAGAAGAATAAGGAGGAGGGGAAAAGACAGCAAGGTTTTTTCCAACATCTTCCGAAAGACAAGCTCTCAGAAACTGTCGTCAACTCCAAGAGAACAGCTATTTTTAGCTTGTCATTGTTTGTGCCTTTTTTTAGGAACGAAAAAGGCAGTCGTGTTTAAAGCTAGATATTGCTCTCCAATGTAGCCCAAGACAGCTACTTAATTTGATCCCCAGCTCCATCTGTCATACAAATTAAGTAATTAGTAATCACAGTCTTCTTTGGCACAAACAATGACTTCCACAACAAAAGAGATGAACCCTCATTTTAAATCTAATTCTGCGATTTTTGTTAGTAATGAAACAGGGGTCTAGATGCCATACTTCAAAAAGCTGGAGTATCCCAAACTTATGGTGGTTCAGACTTTGGCTGCATCAATACCCATCAAATAAGCTAAAACATAGTAATGCGTTGCTCAGCAAAAGCATGGGAGAATTAATTGATACACTTTTTGTCACTCCTCAAGTGAATAGAAAGTGAAAGGAATCATGGTTTATTTTGCAGTACAGTACACTAAAAATTAAAATTAAGTATCTTAGTCATTGAAAAAATATCACAGATCTTGGGGAATTCTGATCCACAGAGAAATGCAATTCAAAAAGCAAAGATGAAAAGATGCACAGTCCTGAGAAGTGAGGCAAGGTTCAGGCAAGCATGTAGCTGCATATGAAAATCAAATTCAAGCTTTCTTTCTGCCAAAGGAATTGCACAGGGTTTCAGTCAGCAAAGTCTTTGAAACAACTTTCCTTTTCTCAGTCCTAAAAAAGTTAATGGTTTTGGGTTTAGGCAAACAAACCCAACATGGGGAAAATCTCACTAAAAGAAAGCAAGGCTGTGTAACGATACAATTTCTGAGCGACTACCTGGATATAAAACTTCAGACTCATTGAAGGAAACAAGAAGTAATGCAGTCCCAAAGTCTTCACTCAGAAAAAACTCCCACGATTCCTGAGTGTCTAAGAGGAAAAATTATCTAGGAAATGACAGACTGACCCTCGTTATACTGTAAGTGAAAAGGGAAGAGAGACCCCCATGCATGTGGGAGTTGCCTCCTGTAATAACTATGGGGCATGTGAGAATTTGCCAGACAGCTGAGACCTCTGTACCAGCCAACAAGGTATTACTTTGCTAGCAGACCAACCCAAAACATTTATCAGGGGCTACTTCAGGTAACCTACACAAGCAGATCCCTGCAGGGCTTGTTCACCTCTGCCAAGACATTTCTTATCACGGCAGCCTAATTGCTAAAGAAAGCATTGTCATCAAGGACATACAGTATTTTATGATGACTAACAGCTACTCAAAAGCATCACATATCGGTGAAATTTACAGTTAAAGATACAGAGGTGATAAAAATGAGTGGTGAAAAAGCCCTGCCTGAGTCATCCAGACATGCCAAAAACAGAAGAACATTTGGAGTGCTCAGGGCCTCTTTAAACAGGCAACAATACGGAAAAACCCCAGAGATGAAAGAAGTTATTCCATAAAAAAAATAGCTTAAGAATAAAACCAGTAGAGAGACAGTAGTCCAAAGGAGCCATATTATAGATCCTCTTTAAAAAGACACAACTGGTGACCTGAATATTCTTAGATAACAGAAACTGGAGTCACTGTCTTGAGCTCTGAAATCCCATTGTTACTCTTTGCTCCTGTGCCTTCAGAAGGGCAGAAGGGAGCACTTGGAAGGAAACCCTGGTTGTCTGCAGAGGTTCAAAGAGAGCAGAGGGAACATGCTGCCTTGGAAGACTTTGATCTCAGGAGGGCCCAAGCCCAGTCTGCTTCAGAGCAGCAAGGAGGGCACAGCCCTTTGCAGCATCCGTCACTGCCCAGAAGAAGAGCACCAGGAGCTAGCAGCAGTAATAGCAGTAACAGTAGTACCAGCAGTAGAAATGCCCTATGGCTGTTGTGTCCTGAAGCTGTGGTCAAGGACTCCCACAGTGCCATTGCACTGCACTAGCACAGAGCTGACAGAATCACACAATCACAGCATGGTTTGGGTTGGAAGGGATCTTAAAGATCATCTAGTTCCACCCCGTACTAGGGCAGAGATGCCACCCAGTAGACCAAGTTGCCCAGAACCCCATCTCACCTAGCCATGAACACTGCCAGGGATGGAGCATCCACCACTTCTCTGGGGGGAACACTGGAACCATACCGCAGAATAACATTTTTCATCCTCAGACACCTAAGCGTTTTCAAGTTTGGGTTGTTTGTTTTCTCCAGGCACGATGGAAAGCGTGGTATTTTAAAGGAGAGTACCAATAAAAATAATAGACTAAAAATGCAGTAAAGAAACCAACGCTTTCCAGGATTTGCTTCATGATAGTGCAATGCGACCCACTTTACTTAAGCACCACATTTGTGGGTAAATATTGTAAGTTGGTCTTAAAAAGGCTCACTGCTATGAGACAGATTTTGTGATCACCCTGTGATGATCACAAAGAAAACAAAGATTAGCTAGAAAAAAACTCCAGAAATTAGAGGGGGAAAGGTCTGAAGAAGAGGGTGCATTGCTTTCTGAGTGGATGGAGGGAGAAACGACACTCCTGTCCTCCAAAAGAGGGAAGAGTGGATGTCTGCAGGAAATTAGGCATACTGGTGGAGGTTTGCAAGGCTATTTGTAGGCCATGCAATGCATATTAGTATCAACACTGACAATCTACGTCACTGACGTTGAGTAGCCAGGGGTGTAATTCTCCCTCTTTTTGCAGGAGGTACTGGCTTGTGCAGTCATGGCACTCTGGCTACGGTCATGCTCCATCACTTCCTGTCCTTGCACACTGCAGTGACACGATCCATAGAGCACCCTAGGACTGCATTGCCTAAATAACTCTGATTTCAGCACAGGAGCTCTAAATTGAAACGATTTTACTCTTTTCCCCATTTCTAAGACTTTAAACTGACATAAAAAATGTTATTTTCCACGTCTGCAAGAAGTTCCTTACACTGATATCCACATTGAGAGGTGGGATATTGAAGGAACTGTTGATATGGACTGCAGGTCTGGGGTGCTGTAGGGCTTACAGTTTCCAGATGGCAAATATTGACTGGAAACAGTGGATTGAATCTATGGGGCATCTGGAAACAACTGCAGAAAGAAGAATGTGGAACAAAGCCCCAGTTCGGAAGAAGTCTTTCTTAGGCTGTCCACTGCAGCAAAGCCTAGTACAACATAACAGACAGAGGAACTACATCAGCAGCTTGAACTCAGAATACCTCAAAGTTTTCACAAAGAGAAAGAAAAAGGCTGAATAGATTATTTACAAACTCTCATCTCCAGTACTGTAAACAGCTCTCTGATATCCTGTCATTATGATGTATAAGTTGCTGTGTCAAATATTCTTCCTCACTTCCAGACCAGTAAACACCAAAGACCTTGCCCTGGGCTGATTGAACCTAAGCCACAGTTTTCCCTGAAAACCTTCTGTTCCCTTTTTCCTGCACAATCTTCTTAATACATTTGTCTGATTTTTGAGCATTTTATACTTTTCCTCCTAAAGTCCCAGCTCTTTGCTTTCCGTCTTACGTGGTTGCATTGAGGAAGGTTTTGATCAGATACATAACAAAAACATATACTTTACTTAGAAAATAATTCCTTCACAATATTAAAATGTATACATATTTCATAAACCAGGCTTTGCAGTTAGTATTTTGTAATTGCAGCCATAAAGCCATTTATAATAAGCAAATTTAAAGAATAAATAAATAAAGGGCAAATGATAAATAAAAAATAAGTGAAGAATGGCATCATCCTGTGAATCTTTTCTATGACTGCGAATTTTTCAGGACAGATTTCCTAAAACAAAATAATGCAAAACAAGGAACAGAGGTTCAGAAAGAAGGAATTGGATTCAGCTTTACCTTGAGTTACTCAAAATCTTATTTTTCCACTCCTGTACCTGTAATCTGTGGATCAAGTTTATTTTATACCTCATCCTATGCAACCGATTGAGATGATGTAACTCCTTTAATGCCTCAATTGACACCCAGGCTGCAAAGACTTTCTCGACTCTGAAAATCCCCTGTTGAGTTTCCTGGATTTCACTCAAATTGATTTCTAACGTGTCTCCACAATATGTGTTTCATTTTCTGGCTATGAGAGAACACCCACCTTTCTCCTTGACCTGCATTCTCATGATAACTCCTCCAAAAAGGTATTTCTGTTAACAGTCATATTAAAGGCCATGGCAACCTGGAACCCCAGGAAATTATCTGGGCTGTTTTTCTTGCTACGGTAAGATTAACCACAGATAGAGTGTTCCTGGCAAATGGCTGTCCAACTTCAAAGTCTCTTATGAAGGAAATACAGCCTTTGCTTCAGCTGGTCCTTTATTCTTAGTAGGGAAATCATAGAACCATAGAATTGTTAAGTTTGGAAAAGACATCTAAAATAATCAAGTCCAACCATCAACGTAGCACCACCACCATGTCCACCACTAAACCATGTTCTTCAGTGCCACATCCACATGTGTTTTGAACACTCTGAGGGATGGCAATTCCACCACTTCCCTGGGCAGCCCGCTCCAATGCTTGAAAACCCTTTCAGTGAAGAAATTCTCCCTATTATCCAAGCTAAACCTCCCATGGTACTATTTGAGGCCTTTTTCTTTGGTCCTGCCACTTGTTACCAGGAAGAAGAGACAGACCCCACCACACTACAACCTCCTTTCAGGCAGTTGTAGAGAGAGATAAGGTCTCCTCCCAGCCTCCGTTTTCTCCAGACTAAACACCACCAACTCAACACAAGACAAAAAGCTTAAATGATTAGAAGCCTTTAAATGATTAGAAGCCTATGCTTGTTTTCTGCACAAAAAAAATAATTTACCACGATTGTTTGAAAAACTTGGGGAAAAATGAAACTTGGGGAAAATGATGCCTATCTTGTCATGATTGCTATCACTCCCCAATTATGAATTAACATTTTACTTTTATAATTTATGAACTATAATTTATGAACTAAGCTTATTCATTTAAGCATAAAATCCACATTTCCATGGTAACAGCATGAATGAAGAAGGAATGAACTTCCAAAGTTCAATTGCATTTATTACAGTACTTAAAAATAAACCTCCAGCAATTTTCACTGAGGAAATTGCTTTAGTCTTTTTGTAAAAAAAAAAAAAAAAAACTAAAATTAAATCTCTCACTGTAAACTTGTATAAGAACAACTGGATTTTGAATTGTACTTGATAAAGACCCATGTGTGTCAAAACACTTAGTATTTTATTCTTTGCACTGTAATTTTAGTTGAGGAAACTATTTAAAGGGGACCCATCATTAGATTAAGAAATATGAAAAAAAAATTGTAGCACTGGAAACAACCCAAGTTTTCATGAAAATACGTTTTTGGTTTTTGTGATTTTTTTTTTTTTTTTTTTTGCATAGACAGTATTTTCATTAAACAAGCAAATTTGAATTTACAATACAGAGTACATGGATGGCTATTCATTGGCCATGATCTAACTATTCCTCTTCATTCCATTGGTAACAGTTATTAACTTAATATGTTAACAAACTTCAACTAGAAATCTTATCAGTGAGATAAACATCTTGTTTTAAAAATATGTTTAAATTTAGCAGGTTCTCAAAAAGTAATTTCAAACCTGCATAGCGTTTGAAAGCAAAGGATAATTAATGAGGGAAATTATTTACAAGGCAATTAGTGTAATTTTCTATGTTTTACTGATTTCAAACGATGAATCAAGATGTTTCTAGAAGCCTTATGAGTTAAAAGCAAACTATTAGGCTCAGTAAAGAATAGACAGGTCAGAACAGGTCTAATTGTTCTAATAATGTGTTAAATCTAGCAAACTATTTTTTCTTTTCAAAAAAGAAAAGTATATTCAAAATAAGTATATTATAAACATGAAGGAGGAAAAAACCTTTTTCAGCAACCTATCTCTGTGAAAACCAGTAAACTGGTGATGAATGTTACATATGTATCTCCTCTGGAACCTGTGACTCCCAACATTTAAAGACACCTGGCCAACTTAGATACTTTTTCTTCTAGAACTATCCCAACTGTAAAAATAATACTCAGATGAAGACTTTAAAAACATACTAGCAGCAACAATAAACTCAGCAAAAAACCCATCCCATGACTGATTGGGACTTTTCCTGTAGAGTTTTACCAATTATTTCATTCCTTACTTCAGCTCCTCTTTTACCTATCAAGTCAAAATATTTTCAGCTGTATTATTTTCAGCTGTATGTACAGAAGTACAGGGGAGTCAGTGAGGTGAATCCCATGGTCCTGACAGAACTGGCAGGTCTAGTTGATAGGCCACTCTGCATTGTATTTGAAAAGTCACAGCAGTCAAAGTACCCAGTGAGTGGAAAAAGGGAAATATCACACCAATTTTCAAAAAGAATAAAAAGGAGGACCACGGGAACTACCAGCCAGTCAGCCTCACCTCTGTGTTTGGTAAGATAATGGAACAGATCCTCCTGGGAGCTATGTCAAGGCATATGAATGGCAGGAAGGTGATTCCAGACAGCCAACACGGGTTCAGAATGGGCAAATCACCCCTAAATTATCTGTTGGCCTTCTACAATGAAGTGATGGAGTGACTGTGCTGCCGGATAAGAGAAGAGAAACTGATATCATTTATCTTGACTTCAGTAAGGTCTTTGACAGGGTCCCACACAACACCTTTGTCTCTAAATTAGAGAGATATGGATTTGATGGATGGGCTATTGGATGGATAAGGAGTCTGCTGGATGGCCACTTGCAGCCAATGGCTCAATGTCCAAATCGAGATCATTACCAAGTGATATTCTGCAGGAGCCCATACTGGGACCAGCATAGTTCAGTACCTTTATTAATGACCTAACCAGTGTGACTATGAAAGTCTGCACATGACACTAACCTGAGTGGTACAATCGATATGCTAGAGGGAAGGGATGCCCTAAAATGGGAGCCTGACAGGCTTAAGGAGTCATACAATGGAAATCTCATGAAGCTCAACAAGGCCAAGTGCAAGATGTTACACCTAGGTCAGGGCAATCATCACTATCAGGGATTAATAGACTGAGAGACCCTTGCTGAGAAGGATTAAGGAATACCGGTGGTTAAAGAAATTAACATGAGCCAGCAATGTGCACTTACAGCCCAGAAAGCCAGCGTTATCCTGGGCTTCATCAGAAGAAGCACGACCAGCAAGCAGATTGAGGGACATCATTTTGTCCCCATCTACACTGCCCTCCTGAGACCCCACCCAGACTGCTGCATCCAGCTCTGGGGCCCAGCATTAGAAGGATGAAGACCTGATGAAGTGGGTCCAGAGGAAGCCATAAAGATGTTTGGAGGCCTGCAGCACCTCTCCTATGAAGACAGGCTGAGACAGTTGGGATTGTTCAGCCTGGAGAAGACAAAGGTCTAGGAAGACCTTACTGAAGCCTTTCAATACTTAAATGGGGCCTATAATAAAGCTGTAGGGGGAATTGAGAATTTCACATGGCGCTCCTGAAAACTGCTGTTGAGAAGACAAATCTCAGCAGTTAGATCCCACCTCTTTGGGGGCTGCAATTAATGGCATCATGATAAAGAGGTTTTGTGGGTTTTTTTTATTTTTGACGGTGTAGGGATGCTCCACATGTACTGACTGAACAACTGTTTTCATGTTTTGCTGTTCTAGGTCCAAGGGAATACCTCAAATATTGTGGTCAAAGCATGGTTATTTCTTTCTGGAAAGATTCTTTTTAGTTACTTCAGTTGTGGAGAATTTGGCACACAAAGTTGAAATTTTAAAATGTCCTTAAGAGCCACAAAATATTTTCAACAAATTTACATCTGAATAGAAACTTTCTACACTGCTAGTATCTAAGTACTTCTATTATTTCACAGAAGCTAAAAAACTTTTTTTTACCAATATTATTTAAGGAATTCTATTATTTCCAAGTAGTTAGAAGTTTCATTTTAAAATACCATGCTTTGCATATTTTTTCCAAGCATGTCCTCTTCTCACTTCAATACTCTCTTGAGTCACATGCAGTGGAGATCTGATAAATTCAGAGAATGTCTTCAGTGAAATATCTTGTAAAATGTAAATTACTGCTATAATCTGATGATATTTCACAAGGAAACTGACTTTAGCACTGCTTCCTCTGTAACTATTTATAAAAGCTAAAAATCTCCGCCAGTCTTTCTGGCTATGGGGCTGTCTGTAAACATTTTTTTAATACTTCTATATGCAAAATTAGTCTCAGTGTAGTACACAGGGTCAGTATCTCTTTTGCATGGAGGACAAGACTGAATGAGACATGCATGCTGACAGCAGAATACCAATTGACTAGAGCCATATTTATCCAAGAGGAACATTTTCTGTTCTCTTAATACTTTATTTAAATAGTTTTAGAAATTGCAGCCCTCTTGACCCAAAGAAGCATGCCCCATTTCACACATTAACTAAAAATAACATCAAATCTCTTAGGAAAACAAAGCCAGTCTACTGTCAATCATAATATAAGTAACCTTTTTCATTTCAAGAGGGTCATAAAAATCTACTGTCCTATAAAATATGAGAATCTGGCCCAAAGAATAAATAAAATCAGACTAAAGTATGATATATGCTGAATGAAAATCTACATCTGCTAGGGCCAACACTAAAACCAGCCATCTCATTAACTTCAAGGAATTTCACCGATGTTCTTTAAGGTATAAAATAAACGTTAATGCACATGCCACAATACTGAGTTTGTATGTAAACCTCAGTTATAAAGAATTGATGCTCCCTGTTATTCTTTTGGCAGATTATCAGTTCTACTATAGCTGTTCTACAAAAGCAGAGTAATAAAGTCTGAAAGTATCTTTTTCTACCCCCTTTTCATCACCACACTCAAATTGGAGTTCACACACTGAAATTTGCTTTAAGAGGTGTTTGTGAATATTTGTTCAGTCACAATGACTGGGACATTAAATACAGAGTAAGAGCATCATGCAATTGTCAAAGAGTATTCTGAACACAAGAATACTGTCATCTGAACAACTTCATATGCATTTGCAGTTATTGGGTAACTTTAATCCAAATGTGGTTTCCTGATTTGGGAAACTCCTACATGGACTTTACTCCTATAAACACTGCAAAAATGCTGGAAAGTATATAAAGTGTGAGGGATTGCTCAGAAACTCAGGGAGTCCTGATATAGATGATAGAAATATTGTGCGGGTCTTCAGTGGAAGGGCAGGTGGGCAAGCAACCTTTCAGCTTGTATTTGTCAGTCAGAACCAAAGAAAGGCTACTAAGAGCTGACTCAGTAAGACAAGTCAAACTGGACTTTAAGAAGATCTTCCCAAGGAAGGAGGATAAGAGAATCTGTTGTGAGAGGTGACTCATGACTACAAAACAGAAGAATGCAATTGGGTTAGTCTTTTGTGAGCTGAAGAGATGCAACACAGCTATTGTTTTTATTTTAAATCTGAGTCTGAAGAGAAAGAAAGAAGTGAAGTCAATAAAATAAACATACACCATAGGAAGCACTTTTTTCCATCCTCCACCAAACCAGCACAGGAATGTAGCTCATCTCCCCACCTTTGATGACGCCTGGTCTTTCACAAAACCTGTGATGCAATAAGGTAATGAGAATTAAAGAATTATAGTTGATATAGAGTATGTTTATGTGCATTCATAAGTTTACCTTTGTAATAAGAATACACCTCTCTAAATACTCATCAAAAATCTGGTAATTAATGACTGCTGCTGCTGTATATGATCCTCTGGAAAAACAAGCCAAACCACAAAGTACGCTAAATGGGCAGATGATTGCTGTCTGCTGATTTTAGTGAATTCCTGGCCAGGAAGTCAGGCTAGATGATAGCCAAGTTCTTCTGGACCACATGCAGATGTATCTGCTAATTCACACGCACAAAAAAAAGCACAAGACTGGAACAATCTGGAAGCACTCTCAACTCCACAGTTATTACTGCCTATAACAGAAAACTGTCATTTTATGCTTCTTCTTTGCATTGTTCTCTGCTTCTTCCCCTATGTTTTCTATAAATAGTGGCATTTCATGCCAATTAATGAGATGGGTTTTTGAAAGAGATGTGGAAGTTCCTAAGCTACAAGTGAAGCTGTTAAAACCCATAATGAAGCTGTGCAATGCTCAAAAATGTTGGCCACGTGGAAGAATAAAAACTTTTAAACATATCTCAGTACTTCTGATGCATTGGCTTTCTCTGTCATTTGACAGCCCTCTGCACTGAAATAGCTTGTTGAATATTTTAGAATCAACATCATGGTATTTCAGTGAAAGGATTATAATTAATTTTTCACAACTGCATAATTTCAGGGCATTGTGAAATACAACTTCAGTGGGTTTCTTCACGCAGCAGTGTCCCAGTGTCATATTGAACAGTTGTGTCTATGGCAACATGTTCTTATTATCATAGATCTCTTATGTCTACCATAATCTCTGAAATTTTTTTAGGTAATTAATACAGAACTCAATGCTAATTGTTAAAATCAGAACGAAAACAGAAGTTCATGCAGAAAGCAGCTTCTGCCTACATATTGCTCTACACATGTTGAACAGATAAAACCCTTTTGCTTAAATAGAACTGGGAAATATTTGAGACCAAAAGAGATCACCATTTACTTTCCATTTCCTGGCTTCTGCTGCTACAAGAAAGATCTGTTTATTCACTATTACATTCTTGCATAACAAATTGTGTAAATTAGAATGCTATTTTTCTACAGTAGAAGGAAACCCGTAACAGTCAGAGCCCAGACTGAGAACCAGGACTCTCAGGATCTCTTTTTCAGTTTACCAGGTGTGGTAAATAGGCCTGCCCCTCAGTTTATTCATCTGCGAAGTGGTATTTATGGTATGATTCCCAGTAATAACTCTCAAAACGTCAGTGTTTTTATCACAATTCCCAGTCCTTGCTGCTTTGCAACTGCATATTACCTTTCAGTAAGGACACACTTTGATCTGCAAAGCTTTGAGTGACAAGTAAGAGAGGTTAATATTTTCAAGTCATTTCTAGAGATTGATTTGGAATATTTGATTTCCTTAATCTGAGCAAACACACCTCCATGCTCACTGAATCTTTGAGCTCTACCACCCACAGTGTGCAGCTTTGTGCTCTAGCACCCAGAGCATTTCCCAAAGTATTTTGCCCTATGTGAATGCATATATTTGTACCTTCCTCTATCACAAGCAGCATGCTTGATTTCAAGAATGGAACTTGATATTTTTCACAACCCTCTCAGAACATATTGAAGACGTCTCTGGGTTGGCACCCCATATTTCTAGGAAAAAAAAAAAATCAAGCTTCCAGCACTGCTATATTCTTAGCAAAATACCAAAATAAATGAGATGTCATTTATTAATATTTTTCTAGACTTCCCACTAGACTACATCATCAACATACTCATGTCTCTGTTCAAATAATCTGCAAATTATTGTGTTAACATTTTTCTGGCATGTGGTTTTACATTCCACTGAGCCATAGTCATTAAAGGTAGCTATACAACACCCAGAACAGCCTCCAAAGTCTTCAGCTTGCCCATAAGAAGAATCTTTCACTGCCATACTCTTTCTTGTTTTACTATATTATCTTACATATAGCATTTTACTACATTATTTTCAGCTACTCTGCAATCCTCACAGAAAACCAGTGAAAGGCATGAGACAGGAAGGGAATTTATGACCTCCGGCCAAATTTTCTGGAGACGCCTCTGACAGTTTTATGCCGCATACATGATTCAGAGATATGTAGGTAACATGTCAGAAGGTCCAGCTGCAGAAATAGGACACAGAAAAAAAATGGTGAAAGAATATACTTTATTCCTAAGCAAAAGAGGAGCTGCATATGAAAAATCTTAGTAGAGCAGTAGATGCTTACTGACCTTTTCAGGTCAGGAGTTCACTGGTTTGGGCAACAGCTCATGGCTCTTAAGACTTGGTTAAACTCCCTGCTTTGGCATAGGCACACACCAGCATGATAAAGACCAAGACATCTAACCTACAAGATCTCAGTGTCATATATATGAAGATTAGCTGATGAGCATGACTACATCTTTTAACATTGTACGATTATCAGATGCTATGAAAACAATCACAATAAAAGAAATGTTAAATGAAGTCTATCTAATCCCAACTAATTTGGGATATCACCTGACACCTAAAATCTAAAGCCTCAGAATCACCCAGTCTAACAGTTCTGCAGGTTCTCCTAAAGTGTGAAAGCCTTTGGATGTCTAAATTGAATTATTTCTCCTAATTTAGTCTAGACATTATGTTCATCTTTAAATTAACACATACTCAAAGCATGTATTTGTCTAATCACCATAAACTGGTAATTATGTCCAACCTGAAACCAACTTGAAGCTCATCTATAGGGATACAGCCACTTATACCCTAACTAAATCCTTCTTTGACCTCTGTCTAATTATCTCTAAGAAGCACAAAATCTAGATGAAGTGAACACTACTGTTAGCATCACAGTACTGGTGCAGCAGCAAAAATGATGCCATTTTTCACCTGAGATCCTTGTTCGGATCAGTCACTTGGGACCACTTGGATCACTTACCATCATTTTCAGAGAAGGGCTATATGGCAGGATGCAGAGTGGATAGACTTTTTATAATGGTCCCCCATTACTCACAAGGGAAAATAAATTTAGTTTTGCTAGGCAGAACTTATCATCGTCTCTCCTCTCAAGCAGATGTCAAAAATTTAACCAAGAGAGAGCCCAAGTTAAGCACTGGAATTAGGTTGAATGGAACCGATGGAACCATGACTGGAAGTATTTACTGGTATGACACAAGTCACACACAACTGTATTATAAAGTCCAAAGACTGCAATCCAAAAAATGTTTTCAGTTAATTAAACAAAATTTCAATAAATTAAAACCCCTCCATAGAAACTAAACCAATCTACCTCACACATAAAACCATCTGTTTGGTGTATGAATCTGGAGGAAAAAGGCTCTTTAAGTGTGCAGGAAAGGTTAATCAAAACAGCATCCCATCTCTACACACACTCCCTGAAATTGTGATTAATCTCCTTGTTTTCCTCCCAGATAGCTACAAAAAAGGACATAGGATTGAAGGAACTCCTTTCCATCAGTAATGCAAGAGCTCAGTCACCTCTCAATATTCAGCCCAGAGCCTGAAACAGCCTAACCTTGAGAGGATATAGCCAAGATTTATAGATATAGCAAGTGGAAAGACCAGAAAAGAAATGAATGTGTATGGGAAAGCCTGATAACCAACCCTGTGATGAACTGACAGAGGTCAGCTCAGCAGCTGCCTAACAAATAGTGGAGAGCCATGAGGAATGTCATGGGCTCTCCTGCATCAGGCTTGACTAGAAGGATGTTAAACACTAAATTAAACCCTAAGCATTAACCAGAGACCATAACCATTAACCACATGCAAGGAGAGCTATTTGGGAGTACTTTAAGCCTATCATTCTGTCTTCAAAAGCCACAACAATAAAGGCTTTCCACGAATCAGAAAAGGCTGAAACAGTCACCACATCAGTTCAGGAATCCAATAGCTGCTAGGTTAAAAAAGTAATCTTCAAAAAAAGAATTCAAACTTGTCTTCTCCAATAGCTGTAGGCACTTCTTATCTCTTGGAAGCCAAAAATGCTCAAATCCTTTGAGCAAAACTACATCCCAGACATTCAACTAAATGTCTGGGATCTGGTCATTATGTAGATGCTACCACCCACCCGGGGCCTATTCAGGACATGTACATATCTTTCCAATGTTAGTTGACATTGTACTTTGTCCATCTTTTTATTGCATGGCAAAAGCAGGAAAAGCTTTGTTCATCTTGGTGCTGAATAATCTTTCATGTAATCTTCTTTTCTGGAACTGGGAGTTTTTTAAGATAATGTGCGCATCGTCTGGAATTAATGTATGCACGGCAGTTTTTCAATGCTATTTAACAGTATTACTCAGGCTCACGCCAGCTAAATATGTTTCAGTAGATCTCAGACCAGATTTCTGCAATGCAATCTCTTTGGTATTGCTTGCGGCAAACATTTGGAAACTTCAGTAGATGTGCAATATGATCGCCCAGAGTATCTTAAGAGTGCTTTATACAACCAGAATAAATGCAACGGATAAAAGAATTTTCTTGGGTCACACAACTACCCCTAAACTTTAAATTTTCAATTCTGATTTCAAAGTACTCAGTAGGATTGCCTGGGAGCTAGTTACTAGTGAAATTACATATGCTGAGAACTCCAGTTACCTGTAAGTGCATGGTTTCAATGAGGGCCTCAGAGAACTTCACTATTTTCAAGCAACTTGAAAAAACCTCCAGTTTTCTGAGATTCTGCCCAGTATAATGTGGGAGGAAAGGAAAAATTGCCTTTGCACCACCTCTGCAATTTCCTGAATTTATCTTCGCCTCTAGGCAGAATTGGCCTGGATATTACAAGAACATATTGGCTATCATGATAAGGTAGCCAACGGTCTCAATATGTTAGGATTTACAAGGCTGGGCTTAACAAAAAGAGGTCAGGGTACAGTAACCCCTCTGTCAAACAGCTTTGGGGTGCTGTTCAGTATAACTGCTGTGCCAGTTCTCTGTGAGGCAAGGGAGCACATAGCTACCACACCTATCACTTTGCTATGCAAAAGAAACTTCATCCTGGATGGCTTTTGTCATAAATTTTCTCCTGTGGATCCATTACAGACAGTTCCAAGAAGCCAGGCTGGACTGTTCACAGGAAGAAAAAGCATATACCTAGCAACAGCTTCCAGGTATAGCTGTGATAAATGTTGTATAAATTAATGAATGAATAAGAAATCTAAATAAATAAAATATAAAAAGCAAATCATCATGCTAGAAAGAGGCAGCAAATTGTAATAGAGAGATTAAAAGTGATCACTTCAATTTCAAAAGCTAATATGATGGTAATTCCAATGATTGTAGCTTTGATTTAAGTACCAGATCAGAAACAGAAACAACTGACCTCTCTCAAGTGTTAAGCTAGATATGTATTAATCTATGTTTTGGGGTCATAAGCAATAAAAGAACAGGTTTGACCCAGGTGTCCAATATAACACACTTTTTGGAAGCAATATCTACCAGTCTGTTGTAAGATTACTGTGGTTCTAAAACTGTCTGGGAAAGGAAATCCACATGGTGAATTTATCCACAATAAAACGGCAAAGCAAGTCTTACCTCAGACAGTGAAGAAATAAAGAAATTAGTTTCTGTGGTTCAATGTCAAAATCACTGCAGTGACATAAATGTCACAGTGGTTTGGTTTTCCCTCTGATCCTTAACATATCTTCTTCTATTCATTCTTCTCTCTTCTTTTGGCTAGGTATTCATTCCCTGAGGCAAGGGAAACTAACAACTTGCTTACACTTCAGTTTGGTAGGACTGCCATTCTCTTCGCACAAGCCCAGAGAGAACACAGTGAGACACCCACCATCCAGCACGTCACGTTAAGCCCCTTCACCACTTGATAGTGTGAAGATGAGGGAATCTGGTCCACAGCAATCAGCTCCCAGAAAAGCAGCACTTCTGCACCCACCTTGCTTCATAGGAGCCAGCTGCCCCATTTCCCTCTCCTTCATGTGGCAGAGGCTCACAGGTCTGGGGAGCAGGTTCCCAGCCACCTCACTACACCCAGGTCCTGTGCAGGACCCAGAGCAGAAGGGCAGCAGCAACCCTATTTTCCCATTTGAAGTATCCAACCTTACTCCCAGTCTCACACACCCCTTCACATTCGCTGTGACCCAGCAGCCTGATTTCACAGAAATATTAGGAAGTGAATTATGCTTTCGCCAAAATGATCCTCAGACTTCAAACTCCAGCATACATCAATATTGCAGCCTGCAGAGTAGTGCATTGGTATCTGTTCCAGCTCTAAATAAGCCAGCTAAGATACTGGAATTAGTTAGAACAGCATGGTGTAGCCCACAGGTTAACTTCTTCTTCCCAAGAAGATAAATCAGCCTACAGCGAACATATCCTTGACTGCAATCTACATAGAGAACTGTGCCTCCCTGCTGTCCAGCACACTGTCAGAAAAGATTCCCTCAGAAGCTGAAGCAGAACAGTTCTGATCACTGCAGCTCGTTTCAGGCCTAACATGTCCCATACCAGAGGCAGAAAGTGGCAATAAGTAAATTCAGTATTGGTTGAGCCTCCCCCTCCCCTGAGATGACATTCTCCCTGGGGGTCTCCAACCAGCCAAGGCAACACGCAGCACAGAAGGGCATTAGACTGGACAAACTGTTCTGCTGTGTAATCAAGTGTTTAAATAGACCCTGTAAGTAGGCTACAGTGCACATGTGCACAATCCCATAAATACTAACATACCTGTAAAATGATTAGACACCATTTAGTCCTCAAAAGAATACCATTGTTAGAACGAGGCTTTTCCCATCATTTTTGTAATGAGGCAGAAGCAAAGCACAGAATAGGCCATATATGACAAATGCTGTAACACCATTATTAATCTCAGCTCCTTGGTCTGACATGGTAGATGGAACAAGAGATCAGTGATAAGAACGCTAGATTTGAAGCTCTGACCAATCTCAAGTCCTTCTTTCCCAAGGCTTACAATTGCACACACCACCTCTTTCAAGCAGTGTCATGTCTTCATGAGTTTCTTACCAAAAGAGTAGCAGTGAATTCAAATCTGTCATGCATAGGAAGAACTTTGGTAGCAAATAAATTCTTTGATTAATTATCTCTTTTACTGAAACTCGGCAAGTGTTGCTTACGTGCTTCCACAAATTATTTGTTCTACACCAGTTACACAATGATTATTTTCTGCTGATATTTGTTTAACCTCTGAAGAGTCAGCAGCAGTTTATTGTGAATATTTAAAATTTCACCTTTCAGCTACAGTTGTTAATTCTGACTGAATATCACTTTCTGTTTATAGGCAGAGTAGGCTTAACTTCTAGGATCAGCTCCCTAATGAGGAACCTAACAACCTTTGAAAACCTGCTGGATTTCTTGGGGATTCCTGCTAGTAAACATGTTTTCTAGAATAACTGGAAAACAAACATGAAAGTGAAAAGCAAATAGGCAGAATCCATGGGGTTATTTGCCCAGTGAATATTCATAGGCAATGCAGACCTTCCACAATACTTTAGCTCGTACAAATATACAATAAAACACTGAATAAAAATGTGTCACTATAATCTACACATTTGAACTTCTTTTCCTGCTTGTAAAACTATATTAATTCAAAAAACCTTTTATCTCTAAAGAAAGGTGGGTGAGACAGCAGAGAAGAGAAGGTAGGAGTAAGTCTGTAAAGAAGAAGAAAAATACCAAACATATTCAATGAGAACAAGAGCAGAGAAGATGGGACAGGAAGCAATTAGAGGTGAATAAGGCAATTAAATATGGATTAAACGACTTGTGGTAATGAAGTACTTCTATAGAGTTTGCATTGGGAGCAAAATGGGAGGTTGGGAACGGCAGCAGTGCCTCTTGCTCTCACCCTGAGTTCAAGGGGGCCTCCTTTTGCCTTGCTGTCCTGATGTTCACCATTCTGTATATTACACTCATTTTCACTTACAATATTTGTAATATGTTTTTAAAACTTCTAGACCAGGCATTTGCATTTGCACCTTCCCTTTCAAAAGTATCTTACTTCAACTATAAGGCCATTTTTAAAAACAGAATCCATAACAAGTAATAACTCCATTAAGCTCATAGTTTAAGCTTAGTCTCAAGTCCAGCAATAGTTTCATCTCAGTCATCTATGTTTAAATCATGGAACAAAAGAGTAGCAAGAACAAAACCAAACCTCATATAGCAAAACTAAAATTTTTATCCTGAAAATGCATCACTAAGTTATCTTAAACATAAGCACCACATACCCATGGGTGGGAATGCAATTCTCCCACCTAAAATATTCATTAATTAATCTATGCTAATACACATAGGAGAAAAGTCAGATTCTTTGACATTTGAGTTATCTACATATCTATTAGGAAAAAAACCAACAACTTCTGAAAACAAGAAGAGTCCTGAGTCCTCCAGGAGGCAATACAAGACATCTTTGATCATGTCATTCATGACTATCACTTGGGACATCAAACAGCGATGTCTCACTGGTTGACAGAATGTTAAAATCCGTGCTCCCTTGTATCCCAGGCTGCAGCGAGGCTCTCTCAGCTACTGCATTTCGTAGAATCATAGAACCATAGAATCATGGAATCATGGAATCATAGAATGGCTTGGGTTGGAAGTTACCTTAAAGATTGCCCAGTTCCAAACCCCGTTCTAGGGACAGGGATACATTCTACTAGACCAGGTTGCTCAGAGCTCTCTCCAGTCTGGCCTTAAGTACTTGGAGGGGTTGACAACATTTCTCAGCAACCTGTTCCAGTGCCTCACCACCCTCACAGTAAAGAATTTTTTCCTAACATCTAATCTAAATTTACCTGCTTTCAATTTAAAGCCATTGCCCCTTGTCCCCTTACTACACGCTCTTGTAACATTCCCTCTGCCAGCTTTCTTCTATGCTTCCTTCATCTACTGGAAGGCTGTAAAGCCTTTTTTTTTTTTTTTTCCAGGCTGAACAAATCCAACTGTCTTAGCCTTTCCTTGTGCTTTTCCTTTCCTGCTGTGATCTGTTCAACCCCTGGATTGATATGAGGGGTTGCCCCAACCCAGATGCAGAACCTCGCATTTGCCTAAATCTCATGAGATTCCCATGGGCCTACTTCTCAAGCTTGTTCAGGTCCCTCTGGATGGCATCCCATCCATCGTGTGTCAACAGCACCACTCAGCTTGGTGTCATGTGCAAATTTGCAGAGGGTGCACTCAATTCTTCCATCTATGTCATTAATAAAGAAAACATTATACAACATGAATAACAAATACTGGTCTCAGTATGGACCCCTGAGGGACATTATCACTGACATCTATCAGGACTCTGACCCATTGACCCCTGCCCTCTGGATGCCACCATCCAACCACTTTCTTATCCATCTAACAGTCCACTCATCAAAGCCATCTTTCTCCAGTTTAAGAGAAGGATGTTGTGGGGGACCATGTCAAAGTCCAGATAAATGACTATCCTTCCTTTGTTCACTGATGCAGCCACTCCAGAATAGTTTGCATTGGAAGGGACCTTTAAAGGCCACCTCATCCAGTTCCCCCACAATAAATAGGGATATCTTCAACTCAATCAGGTTGCTCAGAGCTCCATTCAACCTGAACTTGTGTCAGTATGTAAGTGCATATGTCCAATACTTACAGGTCAAAGCAGATACTGCTCAATGGCATCTACTTTCCTCTAAAGAGGTGGACACTCACCTCTCTGCCTGTCATTCACACATCCAATTGTCTCACCACTGCACCTTGGTGATAAGTGGTTATTCTCTAGCAGTAAACCCATTTATGGGTCATTTAGCCTTCAAACGGTTAACAAAACTGGTGCCATGCAGACATAGTAAAAAATTAATCATGCAGCCTACATATTTGCATTAACTAGGTTTACTAGTGACCAGTGGTTGACAGGGACAGTTAAATTTCCTCTTGGAAATGACCACATGCTTTTAAATGGAAAGAGAAATTCCTGTGTTATGTTGCTGCCAAATCCCCAGGCTGCCCATTAACAACTGATGCCCTGAAAATGTCCAAGGGCCATAAAGTGTGCACAACAGTCATATATTACAATTCCAGAAATGGATGTGAACCCATGGAAGACATCCATATGTACCAATTTCAAATGTATAAATGTAAGAAAAGGAAAGTAAATACTCCAGATGGAGCTGGCCAATGTGTCACATACCACTTGACATTTGTGAAGTCCTGGCAATTTTTAAAATCAGTGCCGAGGAGGTGGATCAGGTGGGTATGAAATGGAAGCCAGCAGAGCAATTTGAGACTTAGCTCAAACCCTAATACACTACACAGGAGAAACTACAATGCACAAACTCAATGATATGATGGATGAGAAAGAAAGATGCAATCACAAAGCAAATATTTATGCCAGATGAAATTCCTTCCTGGGAACAATTTGTAATCCTGAACTCTTTCATAAAGATGACCACAAACTTCATCTAAGTTCCTTCATTTTGCTCTGGAAACAATGGAGACATCTTTTAACCACTTTGATGAGTGCATTTTCTATTCCACTCACTTCCCCCTCCAAGTTCCTGAATTGAGTATGGCTAGAGACATGCTGCTGTTCCACCTAAATTTCTATCATTTTCTTTCCATATTTGACATGTTGGAAATGTTATGGAGTTCCTCTAAGTTAAACCAGAACCGTGATGATGTTCATACCTAGTATCTTCTGACTGCCTATGCTACATTAATAACATAATTATTTACTCACTGCCAGCTGCCAAAGTTGAATATTTTAAAGAACTTGCAGACCAAAATGGCAAAAATCTTTCTAATGCCTATTAACAAATATATTAAACTAAGAAAAAAGCTCTTTTATGCACACTAATGATGTCACCAATTTCAACTTCAATTTCTGAACAAATATTATTATCAATTAATAATGCATGCCACTTACAGAGCTCTTTTCATCTTGAAAGAGATTTATAAACATTAACTAATTAAATTGCCTGATCTTTTTCATTGTAATTATACATATATATATGCATATATATATATGTAAAATTGGGGTCCAGGAAGGGAATAGCCATCAAGTGCCTAGAGACTTCAGTACTACAAAGGCAAGAGCAGAAAATTGGTTTAATTTATGCACAAGCTGCTTCTTCTTCCTAATGAATGTTTTTCATCTTCAAAGAAGCTCTCACCCAGGCCAAATGACCAGCAGAGGACACTCCCTTTACAGCCATCTCTTTCCAAGGTTGTTCCAGCACATAAGACCAAATTTAACCTGCTGGTAATATTTTTATGCCATTTAAGGCACAGCCATCTTCTTTGCCCTGTGACCTCTTCAGGGTTTTGGGGTTTGGGTTTTTTTTTGGGTTTGTTGGGGTTTTTTTGAAGGGGTGGGGGGGATTGTTTGCTTGTTTGTCTAATGAGATGGATTTCCTAATTAATCTAAGTCGTCTTAGCATCTGGGTAAAGAACCTGTATGGCTGCAACTATGTAAAATATTATCCCTCTTCTAGAGATCAGCACTGAAATATTTTAACTCAACAAGCAATCCCTTTTGCCTCTTTCTCATATATGGTCCAGCCCTGAAATACAACTCTTATGGGGCTACCAGGAAACTCCTGTAAACAGAATGCATGAATTCCCAAGGGAATACAGCATTTATCAGCTAAATGTATGCTTTTCTCAGTCTTGAGAAAAGAGCTTATAATTCGTATATCAGTTAAATACTTTATGTAATTGAGCAGTTTTACATATATTTAGGCTAGAAAGTTGTTGAAATGCTTATGCAACCTTTTAAAGGATTTTTCTTTTTCATTGCCAGATAAAGAATTATCAGATGAATTATATATAACAATGATGGCACTGTAGGACAGGTTTTATCAAAGATCATTACAGTCACTAAAAATACCACAGAAATTCACGTGCTCCATCCTTGTGTAAAGTTGTTAATCAAAACTAGAAATGTGAAGATGCATCAGTCTAATAAATATGAAATCTGATATGTTTTTACACCCTCAGGAATGATTTTTCTTGATAACAACCTCCAGATAGGAATGATTACCTTACTGACACTACATGAAATGCAAATTCAATGAATTCTGAAAAAAAAAAAGTGTGACCTATTTACAACTATGGTGAAATACACCTTCACACTGAAATATAAAACTTTGATATATGGGAAAGACATGCTCTGGCATATTTTTTCAGGATATTTATTCTTATTTTTAACGTATTTTCAATAATTTTATTAGAATGAGTGATACACCTGTAGTTTATGATAACATAGGCATCACATCACAATTTCATGGAATTGGTGCCTTCATAAATGACAGGCCTAAATTTCAGAAGTCATAATGCTTTGGATGGTTTATTAGTTTCTGCATATTTTTCATATAAACAGATTTATGAGCACGTTACATTTTAGTACTGCCATTAAGAAAATATGATTTTTATAGTTCTAGACACACTTAGAGTAACCCAACGTGCTTTACATATTTATGAGGGATTTTTAGTTACAGTGTACTCATTAAAAGCTACCACCCAAACCTAGACATTAATAAATGTTTTAATTAAGATGGGAATATCATCTGGGATGAAAAATATATTCCCTATTCTTCTCCAAGAACTCCTAAAACATTAATATGATTATTATAACCAATAGTGCCAGTTATTTTTATGCCTGCAGCAACTACAGTTCCCAACAACAGAACACAATCCTTTGGATCAGGTGCTGTACAAGTAGGTACCAATATGCAACAAAGATACAGTACTTGTCATGGGATGTTGTAAGTAATTAATAGGAGACAAATTCAACCAAGGCATGTAGCACATTTTCACCTTCACTGCTACAGAAGCAGACTGAGCAGGAGGTTTCAGCTGGGTATCTCACCAGAAAAACAGAATCATAGAAGAGTAGAATGGGTTAGTTTGTAAGCGACCTTAAAGACCGTGTAGTTCAAATCCCCCCTCTGTGGACAGGGACACCTTCCACTAGATGAGGTTGCTCAAAGCCACATCCAACCTGGCCTTGAACACTTCCAGGGATGGGGCATCCACAATTTCTCCTCACCACTCTCATAGTAAAGAATTTCTTCCTTATATCTAATCTAAACTTATTGTCTTTCAGTTTTAATCCATTATCCCTTGTCCTATCACTACACATTCTTGTAAAAAGTTCCTCTCTACATCTGTTGTAGCACCTTTAGATAATGGAAGGTGCTCGAAGATGTCTCTGGAGTCTTTTCTTCTCCAGGCTGAACAAACCCAACTTTCTCAGCCTGTCGTCATAGAAGAGTCTCTGATCATCTTCACGGCCCCCTCAAGACTTGCTTCAACAGGTCCACATCTTTCTTACGTTGGGGCCCCAGGGTGGAACACTGCACTCCAGGTGGGGTCTCATGAGAGCAGAGTAGAGGGGGAGAATCACCTCCCCAAACCTGCTGGTCACACTTCTTCTGACATAGCCCAGGGTATGGCTGGATTTATGGGCTGGTAGCACACGTTAATGAGGCATATTGAGCTTCATGTTGTGTTTTAGAGTCCTTCACCACCGCTCCCAGGGCTCTGTAATCCTCCTTGATACCCTTACATGGCTCCTGACCTTTTCAGTGGTGGTCCAGGAGTAACTCCTCCACCTGAGCAGGTCTGCTGCCTGTCCATGCCACAGGAGAAATGTCTGGGCACTTCCTGCAGTCAAGGCCTCTGCTGCATCCTATCTCTTCAGTAGCTCAGTCTGAGTGGAGGCAGCGGCCATCGCTGGGGTGGATGGTGCAGAGCCCTCAGATGGAGCTGCAGCCTTTGCTCTCAGAGGAAGGTCCATCATTCTCCACGGAGAGGCATGTGGGATGAGTGGCCATGGCCTGTGCAAATGGTCAGAGAATGGTGCCCAGTTGCTGCGTTATGTGGACTTCAAGTGTCCCCATTTGGCCAGTAGAACATCCCATCCTGCACATCCTCCTATGCAAATCACTGTGCCATGACCTGTTTGCCCATCCTGATTGCAGCGCTCCTGTTGTTGTATCCTGCAACATCCTGATGATGTATCCTACAGGATCATTATCATCCTACAAGCTGCAGTATGCTACTGAATCATCATCATCCAGAACTGCATTGGGGTGCACATACAAGCAAATCTTGATGCAATACAGCACCTGAGTCTCCTGACCTAGAGAAGTGAACATATTACCATAGTAATGACTAAACGCTGGCTATTGCAATTCGTACTAAAAAGACATCATTTTGAGCAACAATTTTTATTGAAGACATAACTAAAATGAATTGCAAATGGTTGAGTGTCACTGTCAAAGACTGGGTTACACAAAAGCTGCAGTGAAGGAAAAGAAAACTGCTAACATACAAAGGCAAAATGCCACTTTTAGATAATGAGAGATTTCAGCATCCTCCTGCTTTTTCTGTCTATATCCTGGCACTGGTTTCAGAGCTTTTCTTCTTCTATATCTCCTATATGTTCACATCAGTCTGTGAATACCATGGTAACGTTTCCTGTGAATGCCACTGCATCACTGCCACCCCCAGAAAAATTCTCATTCACCATCCTTGACTGTTCAGCCTCCAGATTTCAACATATACTGATTCTGACTGCCTACTTCCAACACGGAAAGAAAAGCAATCTCACACCCAAATATCTGTCCCACCCACCAGCAGTTCCCTTAATTTCTGTATTTAAGGATTCAGTTCTCCATTACTGTCTTCCAAACTTAAATGTTACTGATATTATTTTTTAGTGTGTTTGCTGTGCATAATACTGTATAACATTTAGTATAAGACAGCTTCAGTAGGTGCTAGAGGATTTTAGATAGGAAAGCCTGCACATAAAAAATTTCATTTTTGTTGGTCACAATCCACTGACTTAAACAGGAACTCATCTGCCCCAAAAGATTTGCAAAATCAAGCATTTCATGGCCATCACATTACTTTCAGTGCTAACAACTCCCTGAAAAGCATACGTTCCATGTAAGAACTTTCCCCTTTTCCACTGCCAACACAATAACCAGCTCAGTCAGCTGGGCTATGTCCCTTTAACTTTTTGAATTGACAGGGAGAATGACTATTCCCAGCAACCAGAAGAAGGAAGGTACTGTGTAGGAGAGAACCTGCTTACTGATGTGAAATGAAGCTATTCCATCGATTTCAGTGACAGTTCTGCCTTTTACAGAAGCAGGAAATTTGGCCAAGACAGCCTTCAGCCATCTGAAAAGTACTGCACAAGTCGCAGTTGTCCTCTGGGAGGAAGATCCCCTGTCCTTCATGTCAGCCACAGCTTATTGAGTCAAACCAGCTTTCTGCCACTTAACATTCAAAACATTCAAGGCAAACTATCTTCTCCACCCGCATCAGTGTCTGGTTGACAAAGTCTCTAATATTGATTTTCTTACCAGAAATTGAAAACCTGTCAGTCCGAACACTGACTCTACCCTTGACTCCCAACACAGCTCCAAGTAAGCTAAGGTGAAATGCACACAACCACTAAAGGTGGTAGCAGGACACTCACTTTGTGTTTTCACAGAATGTTCTGAGTCGGAAGGGACCCACAAGGATCATCCAACTCTTCAGCGGATGGCCCATACAGGGAATTGAACACACAGCCTGGGTGTTATAAGCACCATGTTCTAACCAACAGACCTCATCTCTGAAAGAGCTGACTGAAAGAGCTCTTCAGGGAAAATTACAATCCCTTCTGCTGAGAGGGAAAGGATTTTCTTCTTAAACCTTTACTGATTCCAACTTAAAAAACACTTAGATTCCATGCTTAGGAAATTACACTGAGATGTTTACTACTGTAATGCACAAAAGGTTCTTTCAATATTTTAGGTTATCCATTTAAAAATTAAATGTGATCCTAATTTCATTTATTAAAGAAAAATAAAAATTCAAATCAAAGGTAAATAGGCGATTATGGTCTATTAGGGGTTTTGCTACTCTGCTAAAAAAATTCAACATCTGCATACTTGTACTAGTTTTGGATGGCATAGAGATAAATTTCTTCATAGTTTGTATGGGGTTGTGTTTTGGATTTGTGCTGGAAACAGTGTTGACAACACGGGCATGTTTTAGTTACTGCTGAGCAGTGCTCACACGGAGCTGAGGCCTTTTCTGCTCCTCACCTCACCCCACCCCACCAGCAAGGGGGCTGGGGATGCACAAGGAATTGGGAGGGGCACAGCCAGGACACCTGATCCCAACTGACCACTGGGATATTTCAGACCATAAGGTGTCATGCTCAGCAATGGAAGCTCCAGGAAAAAGGAAGTGGGAGATATTCAAAGTGATGGTGTTTGTCTTCCCAGGTCACCATCACACGTGATGGGGCCCTGCTCTCCTGGAGGTGGCTGAATGCCTGCCTGCCCATGGAAAGTGGTGAATAAATTCCTTGTTCTATTTTGCTTGAAAAGCACTTTTTCCTTTCCCTATCAAACTGTTTTTACTGCCACCCACAAGTTTGCTTAACTTTTACCCTTCTGATTCTTTCCTCCATCCAAATGGAAGAGGAAGACCAAGCCACTTTGAGGCTCAGCTGCCCACTAGGATTAAACCATGACAATATTAAATATGATCCAGAGAAGTACAATTTTTTCTAGATCTGAGAATAAATCCATATGCAAACTGGGATGTCTCTTTGAGACTCTCCTTCCCATTTAAACCTTGTTCTCATCCTTTATTCTCCATCAGTCTGGTGGAAATAGCAACACAGAAAGGGAAAACATACACAAAACAACAAAGATTGGACTCCAGAGAATTAGCGGCTGATATTCCTCTGGTAAGTTTGAAAGATTTAGTCATTGACGTGTACTAAAAGAATCAATAAAAGTGGTTTCAGACCACTTCCATCCCTACTGGTGGACCACAGATAGTACCACAGATATGAGACCTGTGGTTTCTGCAGATAGGTACAGGGTAACATCTGTTTAGGGGATAGATAGGATTGTCTAAAACTTGCGAAAAAGAGAAGAACACTTGTGCAGGGAACATCTACACGGGAATGACTCCCAGTTTCCAGATCTAAACTACTTTATTCAGGCCACGCTTGTATCAGGAATTAAAATGGGGCTCATGTCCATACAAGAACATGCATACTGATCAAATATTAAACGACCCACTTGGTTCTGGCAAACTAGAATTTTCCCAGACACAGCCTGGGCATGATCAGGGAGTCAGTATGGATCACAGATCACTTCCAGCTTGGGCTGTCTGGACACAACTGCTGTCTCTGTGTCTCAGGCTGGTGAGAGACCTTTGCTGCATGGATGCAAACCATGTTGTGGCAGGCTGGGTCAGAGCCAGAAAATTATTTGTTTATTAGCATACTAACCTCTGTGCATCTGCTCATATCATGTGTATCGTGAAAAAGGAAATATTCCCTGATATATATTCCAGCACACATGAAAACATTCACCCTCAGAAATTTCTCTTGGTGCCCAGCTGTATGGCAAAGCACACAAAGATCCCAGCTGGGATCACAGAGTCTCACACCAGGGATGAAACTGAGTCCTCTCTTTCCTCTAAAGAGCAAGGAAATTCCTGGTTTTATTTGTGAAGGAGAACACTAATTTTTAAATCACATCCCTGTGACAACAAAGTCTTGAAACTCATTTTATTCTCCATCCTGTTAGAGACCCTTGAGAGCCACTTATCATCACCTCTCTAGAAAAATCCCTGCAATTCATTCCTACCTATATGGTTGGCATTGAGTGGGTTTGGGGTGTAATTAGTGACCCACGAGGATCCAGGAAAGTGCCATTCTGACAGGAACAGAAAGGCAGAAAAGACTGCTAGACGCACCAAGAAATCACACTGTATATTACAAACTTGTGCTGCAGACAAAGAGAAATTAAAAGAAAGAGAGAAAGCTGTAAGGCAACAGCAAGACAATATTCAGAGAAGATTCTGGGTCTCACAAGGATGCAGGCCAAACAAATCAACTCCAGACACTGCATGAACTACAGCATTTTCTATCTCTTCTGTAACAAGTCAGAGACACAGAACACAGTTTAGACCCAAGTCTGAATTTTACTTAAAAACAGGTGGAAAGTTCAAGATTAAGATTCTGATCCTGATCCAGAGCCACATTAATCATTAAAAAACAAAAATCTCCAAGAGTAAGTATATGAAAAACAACCACTCAAAAGTATAAGATTTTGACACTAAATAGATACAAAGTTCTGAGATTCTTCTCTGCATCAATCTACCACTGAGACCAGATCTGAAGTGCCTCAGCGCCAAGTCTTTGTAGCAATGCCAAGTTGTCCAAAGAAATTCAGCAGAGGCAAGTAGTCCTGCTTCAGTTGCTGAAAGTTCCAAAGTTTAAGGACTCAGATGATAAATTGTCAAAACAAATTTTGTTTGCTCAGCATCATTTTGGCACTTCTATTTAAATGCATAATACCAATCTCTCTGGCATGATTCTGCTCTACCTTTTCACAGTATCAGCTTTTAAAAAACTCAGAAGTTTTAAAATGGAAAAATGACATCACAGGGTAACATCCTGAACTTCCTCCCCTCCCCAGTTCAGCACCATAGTTACAGCTGTTAAAGCCCTACCAGTATCCCCTGACACTTGAATGACGTGTATCAGCTGTGAGAGCGATGAAGACAAATACTTTTCTACAAGTGTTCATGCCTACTTGCTGTATCAAATAACAATCAGAACTCTGCAGAGGAGTTTTTTCCCAGAGGCTCTCATCTGAATTCCCAGACACTTGTGACAGAGGCAGAATATTATCTAGTAGTAAACTGAGAGATTTCTGATGCACGGAGTCATGAAAAGCATTTGGACATGTGATCTTCAGACAACGAAAGCAGCAGACAACTTCTTACATAGCCTCCTGAAGAGACCAGAAAAGAAGCAGCTCCCACCAGAATTTGGGAAGGAGCTACTTGACCTAGAGAAAAACATCAGGTAATTCATCCCATTCTGACTTTTGTCAGAGGAAAAAGACCAACAACTACTAGCTCATTATAGCTGAAGTGGCAACAAAAGGGTTCATCCTCACCGATTTAGCCAGCACTCCTTACTGCTTGTCTTTGGTTCCACTGAACTCATTGCTTAATACACAAAGCTTCCACAGGCTTCTGTTTCCTACTTCCATGCCTTTGACCCTGCTTCTCATAAGCAAGTTTTTGACATACACATTGAAGCATGGCTTAATGATGAAACAGAGCTTTCAATTAACAAAAAGTTGTTGTCTTTGAAGTCTTGTCAACCCCTGAAGGCCATGATTTTACTTAGTGTTAAATGAACCTGTGGAAGCATTTTATGGATTGCAAACAAAATAGAAAGTCTTTTAGGAAGATGAAAACTTGCAATCCCAGATAAATAAATCATATGGGCTCTATGAAGATTCAAAGACTGAAGAAAATATTCATGGTTTTGGATACTGACTAGACATTTGCATGAAATTCATCCTTTGAAACCAAAGTTGGAGCTATTCTGGGAAGTACTCCCTCATGAATAAAAAAAAACAGAGGAAGAGTATAAAATAGTCAGCTATATGCTCCCACAAACCTCATTACCACAGTAGTTATTTTTCTCTAGGTTCCTTGATACAAAGTATTACACTGACAGGTAAAAGGTAAACTTGCAGAGACAATAAAAGTCTCAAAAAGTGTATCTTCAAAAGACTACTGTGTCCAATGTGCTCAGCAAAGATTCTGGTAGCCAAAGGAATTGGCAAAATGCGGTCTACAAATTCAGCACAGGAAGTATAGACATAGTCACAAGGGTACAGTTCTGCTGGCAGTTCTACCTGGAAGGGTGGGGACAAGATGAACCAACTTGACGGTTTTAATACTGTCTGAAAGATGGAGACAGCTTCATTCTCAGTTGGGCTTGCATATGCTCTGAGCCGGCCCCGGTCCTGAGCTCTGAATACCCCAGGAGACCTTTTGGAAGGTGACTTGTGCAGCAGCACCACATAACAGAGCCACCACAAGGACGTTAGTCCTCCTCTGATAAAATCAGCACTAACAGGCAAATGAAGAGTCCACCTATCTTTTCTAAGGTACAATAAAGTACTGCTTTCCATACTCTTTCTGAATCAAATCAGTCTTCTCTTCTGACTGTAGGCCGGTAGGCAGTCACCATAATGCTCTTACTTTAACCCATGTTCTGGGAAACCCAGAATACAGCCTTCAAATGCTGCCATGACAGCAGGGAAAAGATATTACATGCTTTTGTGGGTTTCTGATTTCAAAAGGACTTGCTCCACTAAGTTACTGTGCTTTCTAACATTAACACAGCTGTAGGTGAGTAAGAAAAAACAATTATAGCACAACATTCTCAACTTAGACTAAAATGGAGGTATGTTTTCCTTTCTCTCCAATTATAGCAGCTCTTTAGTCTCTTTCCCAGTTGTCTTTTACTGCCATAAGTATCTTCTTTCCTTCTATTTATTCCTTATCACTAAGTTTGCTTCCCTTATTAGAAGACATTCTGCCCAGATTAGAAGCTTTTTTTCCTTGATGGCTAAAATTGTTTATTTATCAAGATACACATTTTCTGTCTCTTTTATGTTATTCTTCAGCCTTTTGACCTCAACAGCCCTTCATGTGCCACATCCACATCCTTCCATGACAGCTGAACTGTTTGACTCAGGCTTGAGAAATGAGTTCTTGTTATTCTATTGTTCTGATTTATTATTCTTTTGTTCCATGTCATTTTGACTAACCTGTATTCAGAAGATAGCTGGTTACACAGCAGAGGTGATTTTAAAGAGACAAGCAATTTTATTGTAAGCACTAAGGAAATTCAACTTTCTGTCTCCTTTGTCAAGTAATGCAAAAATAAATTTTCCAATTACCTTATAGGTTAGGTCAGTCATTATCCTAAGGCATTACTCTCTTGTTAGATTACTAGGTGGGGACTGTAAGATTTAAAGATATTGACCAGGCCAAGGCTAGACTTCACGTTATTATTTACTGTATATGCACATTCTCCCAGGAGCATCTGGAAGAATTACTTTTTCCAGTAGTAATAAAGTAGAGAAGGTATGAGTAAATAATCAAAGCTCTTGAATGCAATGTACCAGCTTTCCAGTCCATAGCACATGATGGCTAATTATACCCATGGCTGGAGCTGCAAACTGAAAACACTTTTCCTGTTCCGAGTACAGATGAGATTCCCACAAACGGAATGAAAAGGTTTGCTTTCAGCTCAGACCTGCTACGATGACCTCCACATTTACGAACGACACTGGAGGGAGCTACTAACAATCCAAAACAGAGAGCTCAAAATACAGAACATTTTGCAGAAATATTGCTTTGAGCATTTATCTACCTTCAGCACTTGGTATGATACCAGGAACACAAAAAAGAGAACCGATATGAGACAATGCAAGCAATATATCCAGAAGCCAGCATGGGAGGTGTTACATCAGTTCTATGCACCGTGAGTGCTTTTTAGTCAATCTTTTGTAGTTTTCCAGGGGATGGATGATGAAAAAGAAAAAGCCGATGAAAGAAAGAGTGTTATTCTTGTAAAGCACAGACCAAACTTCTAGACATTAAAAAAATTTCTTCAAATCTTTCCTGACAATTCATTAAAGCAAGATAAAAAATGACAACTTGATTGTAAGGAATTCACCAGAAGATCCTAGCCAGAGAAAATGTAACTTCATACCTAAAAAAAAAAAAAA
>VZTF01007688.1:2654138-2732122 GCA_013397755.1 Cnemophilus loriae | reverse complement strand
AAAAAAAAAAAAAAAGTTTCCTAGTAATAATGGGGAAAATGTTCATTGCTTACATGTATTTCCACCCCCTAAAAAATCTTCTGGGCTGTAGAAGCTAAAAAAAAAACAAAATGGTTAATCAGTGGTATAAGCTTTCCGAGCATCTAATTTAAAAGGTCAGCCCTTAGCGGGAAATACACTGTAAAATTACCTATCTGTTCATAATAAAGATCTAACTATGCAGTTATAATCTCTGTGATACCTAAGCAGCTATTGAACCATGTAAATACAAAAAGATTGAAAATAAGAAAGCATTTTCTATTTTTCCTTGCTCTTTTATGTTTGTCTAAGCTTCTTCTGCAAGGAGGGAAAAAAACCCTTCAATCCCCTCTTCTTTTCTAAGCAGAAGATCAACAAATCTAAGTGAAGCAACAATATCTACCCTAATTCTCCTCTTTTCTTTATGGAAGTGAAAAAGAAGAAAAGAGGTAAGGAGTGAAGGGCTATCTCATTGTAGCAATGCTTACTTAGCTCTTTGTAAGTCAAATCAAATCCAAATACGAACACCACTTGAAAATCAGTCTGGATGAAAGTGCAGGAGAAACATTATATAAAGCTCTTATAGAAGAGCTTTTAAGTAGAAGTGACCTTGATTTTCTTCCTTTCATAGCCCTTCCAAATGGGACAAGTTTTGTTATGTCTTTACTTCCTCTATAATGTTTAGAGACTGAATAACTACATTTAATGAGTTTTGTAAATGTAGGGAAAATGTAGGTGAGAACTGTAAGAAAGCATGAACTCATAGAATCAGAGGAAGCAGTCAACACATTAAATATTTTTCAGTCAATTTTTTTCGAAATAAAATTCAGAGGCTTAATAACAATCTGCAGAAAGATAATGAAGAAGCAATGGTAATGTTTTGTGCAAGTGACCTCTTCCCCTTTCTCTTGATCCAACAGCAGCAAACCTGCTCTATTTCATATCCATCAAAATAGAACAAGTCCTTCCTAGAGTATGAAGTAAACAGAAGTTCACCATTCTAGGAAAACTCAGATGACCCCTGCTTGTGTCTCTTGGTGATTAGGTACAGATTATTAGCTTAGTTATAGCTCAGACAAGCCCTGCAGTCCATCGCTTGGAAAAGTGCTCCAGGTGACTAGCAACCCATCTGTCATTCACTTGCTCCTTTCTCCGCTCCTGCTAATTTACTACTCTTGCTGTTCCCTTCCCATCTACATTGTCCCTTCTATAATTCATTTACACGACCTATTCAAAAATAATGTCCTCAAAGTTTAACATATTTTTTTTTATTCCAATGTTAATAATTGTTTTACATAACAACTAAAAGTTATTTGAACCTCTATACTGCCTGCTCTGTCCAGAGATTAACCTTCCAGTAAGTTACAATAAGTAACAAAATGAAGTAGCTACTGGTTAAAAATTACCAAACACTCTTTATTTATGATGTAAATAACAAAATAACTTACACTGCTAGAAAGAAAACAAGGTGAACCTGTCAAAGTAACTGAGACTATTAGTCCTTTTATATCATTCATAACAGATGCATTTTTTTCTTCAGCCACCTTAGCCTAAGTGATATGCAGCACTTTCTCTTTGACAAAGGAAGTAGGAGCTATAAGTACCATAAAACTAGTTCCACAGTTATAGAAATGCCAAAAGTATAAGGGGAACAGACGAAAAGAGGCTAAGGAAAACCTAACAAGAAAAAAAGTTGGTAACTAAACCCTTACAGTGATACTGCTTGCTGAGTTGACATATGTTTTTGTCTTTATGTGGAATACACTGTACAATTAAAGCCATTCTTGGGAGTTTTTTACTGGTTTTATTTTTTATTACTTACTCTTGTTTTGTAATCAGTGTAAATTGAAAAGACTTGTAACCTCATAAATCACTGATTGTGATTTTCTTTTATTGCAATACAGCTTTGCCAATCCGGTAGAGATAGTGCATTATGCCATCAACTCATCAGTTTTTCTCTTACTCTTGCCCTGGAACAGAACTAATAGAATTCTGAGAATCATAAGGAAAAGTTATGCTGGTACATTAGAAGTCACATTTTTGTGTTATTATAATTCTAAAGCTGAATACTAGGAAAAAACGCTCATAGTTCTTATGGGAAAACAAATAGCCCTATCTTTCCACATCTTAGGAATAAAATAGCAGTATACAGTTTCAGTTCAGATTATTTAACCAAAGCTCCATTTGAATCTCCACATTTGCTAAAATTACCCCTGAATATCCCTCAATCTTCCTTAGTCTCTGTAAACATCATTAAGTGCATTTCTTCTTCCATGTCCACCTAAACTTACTTCATCTCAGTAGATAGGTGTGATAATGGTAATAAGAATTCTAGACTGCAAATATGTTTCAGAATAATGCTGCAATACATAGTCATAAAAATAATTTTCAAGTAAAAATTCTGGGACATATTATTGCATCATTTTAAAGAGAACTTGTAGTTGATCTTTCTTTGAGAGTCATTTTACCTGACTTCCTGAAATTCACTAACTTTACCTAGCTTTAGTTAAATTTCTATGTGAACTCCTGACTGCTGCAGCATCCTCTTCTCTGACCCCACATTTTATCCTCTGGGTCTGAGAAATGCATCTGCTAGTAACATTTTTTTTTATCACTTTAATTATGCCACTCATTCCCTCAAGTTTCTCCCTTAACTCATTACATTCATCTCCTTTAAAGCCCTGTGGAGTTCTGTTCTTATTTATCTCCCCCCAGCTGTCTTTGCTTTTCTTTCCATGCCAGCCTTGACCAGCCAGTTTGCCAGCAGAGAATATAGAGACCTTTTGGGTTCGCAACTCACTATTTTGACTACAAATTCAGTCAACAAGATTTATGCCACCTCTTTGATTAAGATCTCCCTGAAGGATCATTTCTGCTGTGCTGCCTGTGGGTAATCTCTACCTAATAGTGACATAAAAGTTTAACTGTAACCTTATTCCTAAAAGCAATTGTCCACACTGTTTGTATGTTCTTCATAACTAATCTATTTTAATGTGCCAATTGTGAACTCCCCAGGAAATCACATGCCAGGAGTCTTCTCAAGGAGGAGCACACATCACAGGAGGCATTTCATCCATCATCATACCCCCTAAAGGTAACCATTTCCACCCCGGTTTAATAGAATTTTGAGGATCTGAAGTGGAAAATGACTACCAAATTACTTACCCTTTCTCACAGAAGTGACTTGGTCAATCTCTTCAGGGTGCAACGAAATAGGATGTCCAGTCTCTTGTTAAAACTATCCAGAGAAGTACCTTCTCTATTGCCAGCTCCTTTATATTTCTTTTAGCTTGGGGATTGGCTTTCCCCAGGCTTCCTTTATTTATTGCAATTTTATGCATACTTACAGAGCACATTTTTTATAGTAAATAATGGAACTGCAATCTATTCATTCATAATTGATAGGTTTTGTACTTCTGCAGCCTGAGTACATTTTATGAAGAACCAGTGATACATAGTTTCTTTTGGAATATAGTCCATGATCTGTATTTTTTCTCATTAGTCATTTCTGAAATCCCACAAAATCATAATCAGAAGAGAGCTGTGCTGCCTCTACCAGAAGGTCCATCCAGCTCCAATCGTGCAAACTCATGGGCACCAGGCCTACAGCAGATATCCAAGGTAGAAAACACAAGCAGCAGGTGAGTGGGAGTACTATAACAATACTACAATTTTTGGTTTAGCTATGGAACTCTATCCATTTCAGTCCAAAGCAGATGATTCTTCTGTTACTTCTTAATACACCTAATTTATCTAACATGATTATATGGCTTTCCAGTGCTTTTAATGACAAAGTTTATGTTATGCCTCTTAGGGCTCTCTTCCACAGCACAGTTTTCCCTTTAATTTTTAGATCTCCTTTAGGAACAGATACAATTTTTATTTGTCTGTCTCCTTTTATGCATTCTTGGATTTTATCTAAATTTATCTGTTTCCTACTTGTGGTCAATGTCCTATCTTTTTAGGGTATACCTACCCCCAAATAGCCATCCTTCCTGCAAATGTATACTGATGAGGTCCCAAGTATGGGCCATTTCCTTTTATTCTTTCCTGCAGAATCTTCCCCTGTTTATTTCTCTCCGTCAGCACAAAGGCCGTTCAGATGCAGCAGTCCAAACACCAGGTGACCTATAAAAGTCTTATGGATGAACTTTTTTGCTTGACTGGGTTGCTGCAGGGAGCTGGGGAAGCTGCAGATAAGAAGGTCACCTGGGAGAGCCATAGATGCCCTATATGCCAGGAGGAGCCAACAGAATAATTATGCACTAAACGGAATTTCAACCTCTTCCCTCAGTCCTGCTGGATTCCTTCCTACATTGTGCTTTATTTACAGACTTTTTGAGGGGATGGAAGGTAGAATATTTTGCTATCAGTCGTATGGAGTGGTAACTCAGTGCTTTATTTGTTGGTTTTCCTTTTACTGAATAAGTTTTGTTCTCTTTTTGTCCTTCGTTTTTAGAGTTTGGAAAAAATATGAAGGATTTCTGCATCTTCCCACTGCCTCCCTTCACTTTCAGATTCTGCTCACTTAAGATTCCCAGCCAAGGAAGGCATTATGTTAAGTGCTGCACTATCAGCAACAGTCACAGACACCTTTAAAAAAAAAATATTTTTTTTCCCAAGTGATACTCCAAAAAACCACAGTTCCAGAAGATTGTGGGGACGTCAGGTCTGTAATGGACAGTACAGAGATGCTGAGTTAGCAAACACTGAGGTAAATCAGAATAAGAAGTAATATAATTATGTCAGTGCAGAGAACTCCAGAACAGAGCTGTGCTGGGGCGGTGCTGCCTCCTTTAATGAACTACTCTGCCAGGCTATACTTCACCCAGCTACTTAGATTTGGGAGCCAAACCTCCCTTGTCTGCATGGCCAGTTTGCACTAGAAAGCTCAGAAATCTCTGTACCTCATTCCACTCTGCAGTGCTCATTCCCTTAATACATTCTGAAGAGTTACACTGATGTGTGTGTGTGTGCGTGTGTGTGTGTGTGTGTGTGTGTGTGTGTGCAGTGCATGTAAATGGTATGCGTGGCACTTCTTGTATCTGATGTTAAAAGACATAATTGCGCCAATAAATGTCATTGACTAATCAAGACTCCTGGTCAGACAAACCACCACCACCACACTGGTAAAAGGCATTACTAATCAGTTGAAGAAAAGCAGTATTTAAAACCAAATGAATCTGCAAGACTGACAGCTGACCCAGCCCTGGGGAATAGTGAGGGAAGGACTTCAGCGAGTCAGCTGAGCTTCACCTGCAATTTTGCACTTGCCTCCTCAAATGTGAGGTGCTCCCTCTCCACAGAGCTTCTGATACTGATCCCCAGGGCCAGACTTGAGCTTGTACCTAATGAAGAGTCAAGTTAACAAATACCATCGCTGATTGATATGAATTTCTGAGCTGGTTACATTCCAGCTGAGATACTTTTTGTCTGCCTTAGCTTATACAGCTGGAGAAAACAGGCACAACACAGAATCACAGAATTATTTGGGTTGGAAGGGACCTTAAAGACCATTTAGTTTCACACTCCTGCCTTGGGTAGGGACACCTTCCAGTAGACCAGGTTGCTCAAGGTCCCATCCAACCTGGCCTTGAACATTTTCAGAAATGGGACATCTACAACTTCTCTGGGAAATATGTACCACTGTCTCACCACCCCAATAGTAAAGAATTTCTTCTCAATATCCAATCTAAACCTGTTCTCTGTCAGTTCAAAATCATTACCCATTGTCCCATCACTACATGGCCTTGTTAAAAGTCCATCTCCTGCCCTCTTGTAGCCTCTTTAGGTGCTGGAAGGTGCTATAAGGTCTCCCTGGAGCCTTTTCTTCTCCAGTCTGAACAAACCCGACTCTCTCAGCCTGTCTTCACAGGACATGTTACCAGGTACCCTGAATACAGACACCTCAGATAACATTTGACTATTGTAAATATCCCAGACATATGAAAAGTGTTTTCCGTGATAAAATGAACATCTTTAACTTTCAGTTGATTATTTTTTGATATAACTTTTCTCCCACTCTACTGTACTTTTTTGTGAGATCATTCAGGAAGCTGGACATTATCTAGGAGGCTTTTTATTTAAAGGAATAACATTTTGCAGACTATATGCAGACTGAAAAATGACATTTTGCAGATTATAATACTGTTCTAGAAATGCCAATTATTTTAAAAATCACAGAAGGAGAAGGCCAAAGATTTGATCTGCTCTAGCTGTAGCACACTGTTATCCATTGATGCTGGATGATTATTGAAAATCACTTCTCAACAGTGAAGGCCAAACTGTGAATGGCAACCAGATTGTGGGATATTTCAAAAATGTGTATGAAGCTCAGAGAAAGGATAAAACAGAAACTAGTGTTAAAAAGCAGCATAGAGGTTTTTTCAATAATGCATAAGAATGGGACAGCTTGGCATATTCAGAGAAGACTTTTGCTTTAAAGAAACTAAGTATTCTCTCTGATCCCAAGAGGATCTGCCACACTATCATTTATTTTCTAGCTAATGGGCCAGGTTCACTCAGAAAACGGTTTGCATTCAGCAACACCAAATTAAGCTTCCTGGTGCGCCCAACCCACCCTGCTGTGCTTTCACAAGCGCTCGTGTACCCGAGCAGCCAGGGGGGCTGGGCAACAGATCTGTCTGGAAAGGAAAAAATAAAACTCAGAAGGTAAATGGTTCTCCCAGGTCAGCTCACAAGGCTGATTCCCTGTGCAGCTGCACAACAGCAGGGCCAGGTCCAGGGCTGGTGTAGGAGAGATGAAGGAGGACTCAGTCCTCTGGTGTGACAGCCACCAAGCAGCAGCTCATTTCTCCCATGGCTCAAGCTGATTTAGGGGATTGGGAATGACACCTTCTGGGATTAGCTGATCTGAGTGCATGGGCCAGTTCCACTGGTGCTTCTGAGCCACTTGACTGTTTTCAGTAGTTTCTGGCAGCAGATCAAGCAGAGGGTGCTGCGTCTCTCTGATTACAGCCAACCTACTTTGCGGACGCAGCCAACACTCTCAGTTGCTGCTGTGTGTTTCCCCCACCGTACGTTCCCTGCATCTTCACAGGCAGCCTGGGCTGACTGTAATAGGGTATATTTTTGTCTGAAAGTGTGATTCTCTGTAATCTCTCTTTCTGAGTGGAGGCACCATGATGCCCTCCCTAACCTAGAATTTCATCTATGGTTTGGGTGATGGTAGATGAGAGAGACAGAGGGGGGCACACACTGGCCTTTAATCCTGCCCATAATGACTATTATCAGTACTGCTGCCAGTCCCTGACCCAGGGTGTGATGAGAATTCCCTCTGATGCTGTGAACAGATCAAAGATAGCTGCTTTATTAAAGCTGGGAAAAATACACCTCTGCAGGGTGTCAACAGCAAAGTTCAACCTATGAACAGCGAGTAGCCGCACGGAGGCAGCTCAGGAGCAGCTGATGGCACCAATCCCGCCACGCTGGCTGTGCTGGGCACAGCTCTGCAGGTAGAGCAGACCTCACCAGCAATGGAAGCGAGGCTGCATCTGCTGCCAGCACTGGCATCCCCCTAAAAATAACTGCACACCTAACCCAGCTCATCTGAGCAGTGGAATAACAGGACACGTGGGTCCTGTAATCTTCCCTCCTTCCCACCCTCCTTCCTCCTCCCAGAGCATTCAGTGTGTCCTGTGACTCTCGTGCCTGTTAAAATTTGGCAGTCATTGTCAGTGATTTGAACATAGCATTGGTCTCAATAGAAGACAGATCAAAATGAATTTAAAATTAGAAGAGTGTTGGTTCTCTTGGATAATAGCTAGATTTTCTAATGCAATTGGCCTTTTCCCCCCAGATGAAATGTCTTTGATCTTAACATTAAAAACCTGTAATTTCTAGGGATCATGAAAATGTAGTTACTCAGAAAAAATATTGTAACACTGCATAAAGTTTAGAAGGTAAACTATTTCTTGGTGTAAGTAATAAAGTCACAAGTAAAGAGCTAGCATAAAATGTTCTGAATAATAGTATGCTGAACCTACTTGAAGAGCTGGAATGAAAACTAAGAGGGGATGTGTTCGAATCTGGTTTTGAGAGGCTTTATTCAAAGGACTTCTTTTAAAAGAATGCAGGAGAGGCCATCAGTTATCTGTCACTGGTAGAGCAGTACCGTAGCTTACAGTAGTTCTAAGAAAAATAAGTTTCATCTTGGTACAGAACATGAAACTGTAAGCACAGCAAAGAGATGTGGAATGCCATAGGTAATTTAGTCAAAATTAGGTTTATTGGCAAAATCTAAAGCCGTTAATGTTATACTCACATTCCAGGAAGGCCACAGTCTCATAGACTTGGAGAACATGAATAACTATAATTTATTTCTCAAGAAGATTTCATCTCTTTCAGAAACCAAAGCAAGAAACCCACTAATGTTACTGTATGTCACTACCAGAATTTTCTAAATTGTTGAGAAAAGGAAGGCAGCACTATAAAGTGAGGGCAATTGTTTTGAAGACTGGAAGTCAAATAAAGAGCATCTTGTTGTTCTACTGGCATGATGGCAAATCAGCAGAAATGCAAAGATAACTTGCCTGAAAAGCCTGAGACTTCAAAGAATGTAAATGAATCTCTTAAACACAAAATACAATAAACTAAACTAAAATAATGTATATGGCAAATGTATAGATATGTAATAAAATATTTATGAAACTGGTGGCTACAAATGCAACGAGAAGAATTCCTAATCCTTCTTGTCAGTAACCAAAGTTGTGGAGAATCACAAATCACTCTTAAGGGTGGATCTGACTGACTTTTCAGAGAGATAGTTCCAAAGGGGCCTTATTACATCTGCAGATGGAGAACTCAGAGTGAACAAAAGCCTCTGGGCAAAATGCTCCTCTTATTATTTTAACACTATTATAATATAGCCTTAATCTCTTTGCAGTAAATGCATGATTCTAGGAGTTAACTTAGGAGGAAGCACTTGTGTTAAACAGTGCTAAGTCTTAGTATAGCTTAAGAGACTTCAGTAAGAAGAGAAAATCTACAGTACGGACAAAATTTCAGTCAGAAAGTTGGTGCAGGAGAAAGGGCAAGACCACATCAGACTCTTTGTTCTGCACTACTCACGTTTTTACTCAGTACTTCAATACTTGAATTTCGAAAGTTCCGAGCAAAGAGTGACTTCAAAGTGAAGATGGTCCCATAACGTGATCAATATCAAGTGCACCTACCCAAGAGATTGGTTTGTTCCCTGTTACAGATTTGGATCTTGGTCCCTGTCTGGCTCCCTTTCACATGAGCCCACTTGATACCTTCAAAATTATATTTCTGAGAACGGCTTGTTGCACTGAAAAATCACATGAACTTAAGGTCAGAAAATGCCAGCAGCAGGTGTAGAAAGAGCACAAAACTTTGCACAAAGGCTTAGCTCTCCCAAAAATATCTGACAGAAGCAAGAAAAAGAGGTTGGCACAGAAAGAAAGAATAAACATCTAGCCCTATATTTAACTTGTGTTTTTTCTCTTACAAAATAAGTTTCCAGGCTTATAAATTAAGGTTGCAAAATGGGAAAAAAATGGCAAATAAGTACAAGTTACTAGATACTCTAGGTTTGAGGCAGCAAACTGTTTTATACCTTCAGACCTTACCGAAGTGTTGAGAAACATAGTTTCTCACAATGAAGGGAGTGAATATCTGCCAAGATCAGACTGTTGGCTCTGCCTCCAGGGAGCATATATTTCCAAAGCAAGAAGAAATGTCTCTCATCCCTCTTTTTATTTCCAGCTTCCATTTTGTTTAAGGACTAGGCAGGTTCAAAAAAAACCTTTTATTTCCATAGTACTATATAAAAAGGAGGCAAATGAATAATTGAACCGCTCACCCATCTCTGCAAGGCTGTGATGGATAGCACATATCCATTTAGGAGATGGGAGTTGTTGAAGAAACAGACACCAGGAAAAACATGATAAAAAGATCAATCACCTTTGAAATACACCTGCTGGTTTTGCCTGCAGATAAAGTAGAAAAATAAAAACTGTTTCGCCCTTGTCTGTAAAAACAATGAGACACCAGGAATACTGAAACATTTCAGGTGGTTCTCCCAGCTGCCGTGCTGGGACAGACAGAAATGGGCTGCTGCTGTAACTTTCACATGAATGGAATGAGTGTGCACTTGGAGCTGCGCCGCTCATGGTCTGGGTCTCTTGCTCTGCAGAGGAGCAGTTCTCATGAACATCAGTGGAGTTTACCCAGCCTCTTGTATTTCTCTTCTATAAACAGATCTTTTTTTCCAAATTCTCCCACAATCAAGACCAGGTTTCCAAGAGTCTCCAGCACCTAGCAGCTCTTGCTGTATGATGTATAGCTGGGTAGAAAGCCACAGTAGAGAAGCTGAAGCTGCTCTTACAGGATAGAGTAGTAGGTCTTGATTTCATTTGAACACCAAGCCACACATATACATATTACCAATTGTAAAATCAACCATACATCCCATGAAGAGGACAGTATAAAATTGGTATATCAAGTCAATCCCATTAAAATCCCATTAGTTCTTGGGATGGTTCATTACATAGGTATGTTTTTATCTACCATGAGCATGACTATTTATTACTTCTTCAAAGCATACTTCACAGTGGGACTTCTAGCACTGAATTCAGTGTGTTCAGGATGCAGCCCAATGTCTCTAAGACACCATGAATAAAACCTTAAAGTTTTTTTTTTTTCTGTTTAAATTAACAGTCTGTGTCAATGAAGGGTGCAGCATTTTGTTTGTAGGTAAAAGAATGCAGATAGAAATATTTCCTTTCTCTTACTTCAGCTAAAGATTTTTTGATATATAATAATCTGTCTCCTGACTCCAGTGAAATGCTATTTTGATAGAATTAATTTTAAATGAGCTCCCAGCCTTTCATAGTTCAGTGCACTAATTACATCCACACAACACAAACGCAAGATGACTCCTCTCATACATGGGGTCGTAGGGATGCTGGAGCCAGGGAAATGCAGGAGGCACAGCTGAGACAGAATGTGTGACTTGTTCATCTTATTTTACACGCAGAGGCACAAAAGCACATTCCAGCTAAATGCTGAAATTCTACATAAGGATATAAACCTACAGGAATAAGATACATATGACTAAGGATCTTTTGTTCTTTTCATCTTAGAGCAGAGAGGAATTGCAGAACTGCCTCATATTGTTAGCCAAGAATGTTCTTAAGAGCTAGCAGTGGGCTAACACTGCTAAAATCATCTGAGATATATGCAGGTGATCTTCTTTTCTGACTAACAATAAAGAGAATCAAGACAATATTCAAGATTTGGGCTTCTTAAAAAAAAAGCTTAGTTCATTACAAAAAAAAAAAAAGTAAAAACTATTTAATGAAAAACCTATTTTTAAATACATCATTTGTTCATTAGATATGAGAAATTATCAAAGATTTCGTCATAATTTAACTCTCTGCATTTCAAAGTAAGATTTTTTAAAAGTAGTATTTATATCAATTTCAATTCTGTGCAAACCACAGGCTGGAAATGACAGAATGAGGACAAAATAATTTTAAAATATCTTTTAAATAAATATTTGGAGAAAAGTCAGTATTGGATCCTACATAAATCCATATTTTTCTTCAATTTTACTTCACCCCTAGGCTCAGGGAAGGCAACAGCTGAGAAGGAGAGCTGCATCTCAGTCAGAAGGCTCTAGAATCATAGTGCTAAGATTTAAATGCTGCAGTGTTCTGTACATTAGCTATGTTGGGAATGTTAGTTGGCAAATCCTCTACAAGCCCTTATTAACTCCTTATGTTAATTTCAACATTTTGCCTGATAAACATCTATAAATCAGCTCCCAAATTCCCATCTCTACTCATGTAACAAGGCTATTTAACAGATTACTATGCTTAGTATACATACCAACTACTCAGAAGGAGGATTAAATCAGCTAACTTGATCTCTAGCCTTAACTTAAATTAATGTGTTACTTACTTGTCTTGCAACACCTTCCTCTGCTACTTTAAAAGGTTTTACCACTCTTGGGAAGGCTTGGTTTGGTAGAGAACTCATTTAGATTTTGATATCTAAAAGTTAGCACTCTCATTTAAAGTCAAGGCCCAGGCTTTCTCTGCGGTAATAGAAAGAGCTCCCTTGGTGCTAACTGGTTCTGTATAGGTTTACCATTCTTTGGAAGCAGTTTTCCCTTTGAACTAGCTTTTGAGGGACCCATAATTGTGGAATAAGTGCTCCTAAGATTGAAGGCAAAACTCAGGTCAGCTGAATCTGCGTCATTGGCTCCATAATCAAATACAAACTCCCTGTAATTACTTAACGGCTTTCAGAAACAGAACCATTAGGACCAAGATTTACAGTCAGCTGAGTGGGAGAGAAGATCAAACGGCTTTAGGTGGGGGAGAAGGCAGGGCATGCTCTCTAGCTGTGTGAATTCTGAAAAACTGAAACTTCTATTCAAAGAAAGAGAAACAGAAAGAGGGAACATCCCCAAAACAACTGGTGAATAGGATACTCAGTCTGAGTGCTGCAGACCAGTGTTTACAGCTTGCTCTGCATGATTTGGACCAACTTCTACCTTAATGGCATAGGTTTTTCTCTTCATCTTGGACTTGCATCATTTTTTTTTTCTTTTCTAATAGGTATATTTCATTTCAAAGAAAACTTTTCCAAATTGCTATAGTCCTGACAAGTTGTCATGAGGATACTCCTATACCTGCTCTATGTGAGCTAATCCAAGCCAGAGCCTCACACTGAACTCCTGCTGAGCTGTTCCACACCAAAAATCCTAGCTGGTCAACCAAACCAGGGGATGTACACTTCAACTCTTTAAAGAGGGAAGACAGAAACATTCCTCTGCAGAGCAGCACACAACTGTATGGATTCCCTTCAGGCTTTTCCACTCCCTTCTTGTTCTGAGCTAAATGCTATTAACACTGTCTCATGTTAAATAAATAAAAGCTTTTGCACTTTACACATAAGGATGTCCTGGCCTGAAGCATCTCTCACAATTTATATATTGGACTCTAAGCAAATAATTCTACATCAAGACATGCTCTCAAAGATGAGACAAAGGAATATTTCCCATGGGCTAGTACAAAGCCTAAACCTGCTGCTGCCTCACATCTGAAAATTGCCCAGCAATGCACGTGCACATCTGACTGGTGGGAAGATTATCACACAAACAATCCCAAATCCATGGACAATGGAAATTCCTCTAATATCCATGAAAGATATGCACATTGATTTTCATACAGTCACTTTTAGTTGTATGTTTGAATAGTTACCTATATGAGTATGTGGAAGGAAAATCATTTGTGGCTGCTAGGAAAGTAGCCTCACAAATAAATGGGTGAAACGCTGCCTTTATTTTCCTTCTCTGACCACAGAGACATTTAAGCAAAGCTTTCCATCTTCATCCTTTTCAGAATGTAGTCCTTATGTTTTTGGTGCTTCAACTAAATAAAAATGTTTTATCAAATGTATCGACCTCTTTCATGCTTTCAACAAAGAAAATGAACAAACAGTACGATATTAAAAAGTGTAAAGGCATCATTTCAATTTCTTTTGACCTCTGGAAAAATATCAAAGCCTTCTTTATTATATTAATCTACATAATTATATTACAAATGATGAAACAAGTGCCTGGATGAAAGTTTCTTGTTATTTCCAGAACTGTATGCTTTGCAAAAACATTTTATTGGGAAACTGCAAAATTTCGCATCTTCATTTGGTTGACACACAAGTGTCAGAGTTCCCCTGGAGCAGGAATTCTGGATGCCACTAAGCTGAACTGAGCAGTGCCACCCTCCTGCTAGGGCAGAGTCAGCATTCCATGGGCTCCAGTATAGACCTCAGTGTACATAAATCTTTTTGACCTGCAGTTTAGCCAAAGGGCTCTGTCCAGTCATTCCTACTAGCTCTGGCAGCTATAGGAAGTACTTTTAAATTGCTGTTAAAAATTACACAGCATTCGCTATAATAGGGAATAATGAGGGCAAAAAAAAGTCTTTCCAAGAATGAGTGTTGCTGTGTATTGCTTTTCCTCGCCATCACGGAAGAGAACTGAAAATCACAGCATCCATTTCAACAAACAGATAACTGGAACTTCGGAGTTCCTCCTCAAATTGCAATATAAAAGCTTTCAGAGGTCTCGGTTAGGAATCCCACTAGAAACTGCATATATTAAATAGAAGACATATATAAAAATAAACAGGTTGTAAGAATGCCTTCAAAGCAGGAAAATCAGTAGTCTAAAAATCCAGAAATAACTGAAATTCTCATCCCATAAATCTTAAATTAGGTTTGATCATGGTGAATTGCATTGCCTTCTGGCACTAAGCCCTGCTAATTACTTCAATCCTCACTCAGGGAGTGGTGAGATTTAATATTACCATCAAAGTACACCCAGTCAGTCCTGCATCAGCCATACAGAAGCCACAACTCAATTAGACACTGAAACTAAGCTCTTTGTTCCCTTTTGTACTGCTGGAGTCCTTGTCAACTTAAATTACATGTGAATCAACACAAAGTCTTAAAGACATAGCCGCCAGTGAAAACTTTTCGGCATGAGAGGGATTAATCACAGATAGCAATTAACATTCTAAGAAGGAAGAGCAACTATAAAATTATATAAATGAAAATAAACAAACTCATTAGTACTTATTTTCTTTCTGCTACAAAGATTAATCAAGGGTCATAATACTGGAGGTGACAGGACTCCTGTGATTACAACTCCACTACACAGTTAACTTACCCTAACATTCATTCCCCTTTTCCTATAAACTGCCATATGGCCCTTAAGGAAGAATGCACAATGTCAAATTATTTTTTTTAATGTCAGAGTGATATTTAAGAGTAGAACTCTGCAAAATCTGCATGACATTAAATTGATCATTAAAGAGAAATCCCAAATTCTGGAGTATTTTTTTACTTAAAATACAACAAAAAAAAACAACCCCAACAATCTTGACTTTTGAAATCACAAGATGGGTCAGGTTGGAAGGGATGACAGCGGGTCATCTGGTTCAGCCTCCCTCCTTAAGTAGAGCCATCCTAGAGCACATGGCCCAGGATTGAATCCAGATGGTTCTTGAGTGTCTCCAGTGAGGGAAACTCCACAGCCTGTCTCAGCAGAGAGGTACTTAACACTTAATGCAATCAGCTCTTGGTCACAGCTAGGTCTATTACCTGTACTAGGAGTGAGTGGAGATGTACCCAGTACAATTCCAATCTTCTGCCTTTATGACCTGTGAAATGCAATGTGAAAATACCTAAGTCGTTTCCAAGGAAGTTATCTCAGTCCTTGACCTGTACAGGTGGCTCAGGTAGGATGCCACATAAAAAAGTGTGAAATAGCTTTCAGAGCCAAGTTGGTTATCTCTGTGCAGCACTGACCTGCACCTTCGCACCATCTGGACTGTCTGCTCAGGTCAGTGCTAGCTCAGAGCTCTCTGTGCCCAGCCAGGTCACAGACCTTTCTTTTCTCCATTACCTCCTCCTGGCTGGCTCCGATAGCTTGTTTTGTCAATGTTCTGCATGAGCTATGATTTTGCTTTCTTTCAGGTGACTCTGTCCTCCCATTTGGGCACCAGGCACTACTTTCTTTCATTAATCTTAAATTAGGTTGTAAGTGGGATACAGTCTCCCTGTGAAACTCAGTGAGTAATATTCCTACTGTGGTGGCACCTGGAGCATGCCAGAAAGAGAGACAATACAGAAGTAGTTCCTGGTATAGGGAGCCCATGCTGTGGTATCAGACAAATTATATGGAATTTACTCCTGGCTGAGGGCTAAATAGCATTTCAAATCTTTTTCAGAAACCACTTATAAAGCTTCTGGGCATGCCACTGTCCTAATACAGCCAAACACTGACTCACCAGCAGCTTACAAATGTACAGCAGCATACACATAAGCATACAGACATGCCCTAACACCCACATTAGCATCCCTTCCCTGCAATCTGGTGACAGAGTGAATGAGAGAAGCAACCAGTTGAGGGTGGAAAATGTATCCAGTTAATGACAGTGAGGAATGGTCTTTTCTTCCTGAAACCACTGTCTATATTGAAAGGCCTCTCTGACATTGTCTTGACATTTCTCTGCACTTGTAATGCCTGAAGCAAGATACAGATTGAAAATCTCTATTTTTATCTTTCAAAGGATCTGGGTACCCATCTTCATTTGCTAACCTGAGGAGACTTGACCCCTACTTTTCCACTGCTGAAGATCCTACTCATTAAGGAAAAATCCTTCAACTACTTCCCTTGTTGATAATAAATGATAAGAGAGCTGCATTTTCAACTGGGCTAGCAGAAATGGAGGAAAATTGCCTTCTTTTAGAAGGCAAAAGGAGATGGCTCCTGAGGTTGTGGTCAAGTGAATAAAATCCTGAATTTTGTGTGGTACGGTTTCCGTGTCAAATGCTGGGTAATAAACGATAGAAATGCAAACAAAGAGAGAAATGGGAGAAGGCCAAGTATACCCTGGGCTGCATCAAAAGCAGTGTGACCAGCAAGTCAAGGAAGGGGATTCTCCCTCTCTACTCCCTCTCATGAGACCCCACCTAGACTATGGCATCCAGCTTTGGGGTCCTCATCACAGGAAAGACATGGACCTGTTAGGACTGGGTCCTGAGGAGGCCATGAAGATGGAGAGAGCGCTGGAGCACCTTTCCTATGAAGGCACCCTGAGAGAGTTGGGATTGTTCAGCCTGGAGAAGAGAAGGCTCTGGTGAGACCTTATTGTGGCATTTCAATACTTAAAGGGGGTTTATAAGAAAGATGGGGACAAACATTTTAACAGGGTCTGTTGCAACAGCACAAGAGGTTATAATTTTAAACTAAAAGAGACTAGCTTTAGAAAAGGTATAAAGAAGACATTTCTTATGATGAGGCTGGTGAAACATTGAAATAAGTTGCCCAGAGGTGGTAGAAGCCCCATCCCTGGAAACATGTTTTCCATGAATTGGTATCATGATGTGCCATTCTATGGAGCTACAAGTTCAGTGTTTAAGACCCTGTCCTAGTCAGTCACAGACCAAAGAGCAATTCAAAAGACCAGCCACTGGGTTTCTCACTGTCCCCCCCAAGCAGATATCTGCTGCCATTTGAGATGCCATAACATCACTTGACTGATTTGTAGGGGCCACATAGGTTTCTCATAAGACCCACAAGAGATATTCCAGCTTTGTGCAGGTCACAAGCAGGCTAGAACACCTCGGATTACACCAAGCAGTCATAGCTGTGCACTTGGCTCAAGCCTTAGGTTTCTTCTTCAGAGGTGGAAAGCATTGTCAGTACTGACAAGGTCTCCATCAACAAGAGGAGTTTAGGCACCCACAGTGCACAAAGTCCTATAATTAATAAAAGTCCTCAGTGTTTGTGGACCCAATACATGAATCCAGGTATTCATTTGGAACTGAAACCCATTGTGATGCATTTTAATTGCTGCAGGCCAAGAAGCAATCTCAACAGACTAGAGGCACGTGATTATGATGTTTCCCTGACTGGATTTCTAGGCCCAGGCATGGTAACTATTTCATAACACAGAGTGGGTCAATTTTACCAGCCAGGAACCATCTATCCAAGCAAACTTACTGCCTAGCAAGCAGCTCCCAGACATTGACTCACGGTCACTGGAACCAGTAACACTTCCACACTGCTTCAGAAATACTGTTCTAACCAGAAACTTGGCTCACCTAACTCTGAGAAAATAGACCCAAAGGTTTCTGTATGAAGTCCTCCTCATTTTAAAATACAGTCTGCACAAACAAATTCAGGATACTCCGGAATTAAACTACTGAAAGGCAATTCTTGCGTATCAACCAGGTAAAATAGTAATGGATCTAAAAGTCTTTTGGAGGTAGAAAAATTGGGATTTCTTACAATACATTCAAAAATGTTTACAAGCACAATGCAGAATTCTAAAGAATTATGAATAGCCATTGACTCTTAGCCTTACTATCTTCCTGTATCCAAGTGGAATCAAAGGGTCTTACCAACACGAAGTCGTGGGACAAGAAAAAGGCCATAAAGCATATAAGAATGCCATCCTGGGAAGCATCCTTCATGCAGGAAGCCTTTATCCCACCCACAAATCATCTGGGAACCTTCAGCAGATGGAAAAAGGCAGAGGTTTGAATGAACATCAGTGCCTTAGAAGTGAGAAGCTACTTACATAAAAATAGAACTGTGTCCTATGCAGCAGCCTGTGAGGATGTGCAAATTCTGCTGCTTCTGTAATTCTGAAGCCCTTGAAGCTCATTCTCACACATACATTCATACACATTCTTTCCAACCCCTAAACAGGAAAGGGCACAGCTATACACGGTAGATTGTACATAATCTGAAGATAACTCATTTTTATTAATATGTAAATTAGCAAGTTGCTATCTATGTACATAATTTATTAGGCACAAACATATACGGGAAAATGCATTTGGAGTCTCAAGGCTGAGTCTAAGTAGCATGTTTCCTAGTAGAACATCTAATTTTTTTCACATGGCTGCTGAAAGTGGCCATGAAGCATGCAAAGCAGGCACTTAATAATGATCTAAGTTATTATTTCAGCTCTGAGTACTCAATTTATATGTCCTAGTTGGCAAATTGTTCTTACAGAATGCTTCTTCTGTTTAAAAGAGTATTTATCCCTAAATAAGGCATATTGTAATGTCTCCTAGTATGAGTGCTGAGACTCAACACACCTTTATTTAGCACCTTAACTGGGAGACTGCTCTGCTGTCCTGGCAATTGATGGAAAATGGAAGAACTTCCACAGGTTGTGCGTCTCTCCCTTTGTCGTATCTGAGGGATCTGTGCTCTTAATTTGACTTCAGTTCAGTGACCAAAGTCAACCAAGAGAAACCCAGATCTATGTCTTCTGGGAACAAGCTATATTTGGATAAATATTTATTGCTTCAGGAAGGCCTTTTAATCATAATGAAAATCAAGTCAATCTCAATTTGTCAACAGATGTGTTTGATATTCAGTTTTAGTATTTTATAGTAGAAATGCCTCAGGCATATACCTGTCCTCACAGCTCTGGCCAGGTGCCACAGATATTCCTGAATTCACACAGGCAGGGAGAATTTTCTCCTATTTACCCCATATTCTATTCTTCTTTCTTATATACTCCAGTTTTAGATATGATAATGAATCACAGAAGAAAGAAGGAGCTAGAAAGATGTGTTCTCAAACTGAAAGCATGTCACTGAATTTTCTGCTGTCATTTTTTTAACATAGAATTGATGCTAAAAATATTCTGCATAGAGAATGAAGGGTTTGGACTTCAAAAATGCTGCCCTACTGACAACAAAATAAGTAGCTGCATGATGTTCACAAAAGTACGTGGGTAAAGTGACTAGAAGAGTCTTTGTTATTTACTTATTTTAATTTGTAAGTATTGTTGTTGTATCTAACATCTTGTATAAAAATGAAAGGAAGTGGGTTCATCCCAGAATACTTGTCTCCTCTTCTGAAGTACACTATTGTACCATAAGGAAGCAACTTTTTAGACTTTTGCTAGCTAAACCAGCAATATCAATTAGAAATAAAACTTTAATTTTATGGCCATTTTCTTCCAATGCTGCTGACAGTGTGCTGGTGTGCTTAAAAAGAAATCATGATTTTGGACAAAGATAACATGGGTTGCACTCCCTCAGAAAGGTACAGAAAGAGACGCAGGAGAAAGAATGAAACTGAATTCATGGTGAAATAGGGAGTACATGTATCTGAAAGGATTCCTACTGCTGACAGTACTAATGATACCATTTCCAAGGACTGAAGTGCTGCTGTCTTTTCATACTCAGCTGCTGCGAAAGGGAGATTGGACTAGATAATGCTCTGAACCATATCTGAGAACAATCACTTTTATCTCAAAGAGGGTGAAAAGAGTATAAGAGAAGAAACGAGAGAAAGAATGTCTTGCAGTAAAGGAGATAAAGGAAACAATAACCAGATTTAGACCATTTTTTCCTAAAAGAAAAAAAAAATCACACGGTGCTTCCCCAAGAAGTACTTGGAGGCAGCTCATGTTTAGATATTGACTGCAACTTCCTAAGGATAGTCATGAATATGTCTAAATTGAGCTGTGATCTTTTCTTGAAAATTCAGATTTCTAAGTGATTTCAAGCTCTTCATCACCTCTGAACAATTAATTTAATTAAAAGTTAAAAAGAAACCCTTTTGACTTTGCATGAAAATGGAGAGCAGGAGCAAGCATCAACCCTACACAGGGGCACTGGCAGCCACAGAGCTCAGACTGTGCATCAATGTGTGAGCCTTTTTCCACCAGCAGGGCAAGCTGCCTGCTTGGCTTTGCAATGGGAAGGAGGAGGAATGCAGAGGAACAGTCAGGAGAAACCGAGAGATGGTTTAACGAATTGCTCCTCAGTTCCCATCAGCCTGAGTTTCTTTATGACTCACTATAATTCCACCCCCTCAGCAGCATATGGGAAGAAACTTAGGTTGATCCAAGAGGATTAGATATTCTTTTGACTTCAGCTCCAAATGATTTCAAGACCCAGCACCTAGACTCACACAAACCTGGCTTTGACTATAGAAGTGAAAGACACTAATTGGTTTTTGGATAAAAACAGAACAGATCAGAGAGCAGGAGACTGGTCACCCAAGATTATACCAAGGTTTATGACTGACAGAATAGCAAAGAAGCCCATGCAATATCTATGATGAAAACATGCTTCTGGAGGTCTGAAACAATCTGTGTCGACAGATATTTTGGGTAAATGGCATCAGGACTTTAGTGGGCTGGTCTGTTGGATGATCTCTGCATACACAGTGCAGATGTATACACAGCACAAAGCATATATAAGAAAGGCAAGACAAGCTTCATGTAGTTTAAGAAAGAAACTAATGTATATGGGGCACATTCAATTCACACATTTGCTTTGTGAAGCCATGTGGCCTCATTCTGTTCTGATTTTTGAGGGTTCAGCAAACCAGCACCATCTGAGACTGGGAGAGCAGACACTTGGCAGGTGTCACTAATACAAGCAGAAATGGTGAACCCAAATGTGAAAAGCTGTTGCAATATTAGTGGCATACGGCAGGCACACATGAGACCTGCCCTGCGTTTTCTTTTCAGCTATGATGTGTCACCAGCCAGCCTGGCACAGCTGCAGTACAGATGTGCTGCGTGCCATGCTGATGGCATACACTACCCTCACTCTGTAAGATACTGTATTCTCTGTCACTCAGCTCAGAATCCAGCAAGATAAATGGCTGGATAGAGGGGACAGATGCTATTATTGCCCTGGTTGATGGAAAATGGAGTTGAAACTGTCCATCTTCTCCAGTGGCAGCACCTGACCTCTTCACCAGTGCATGGACACAAGCTGGCCATCAGCCTGTGAATACCTCCTGGATTAATTGCAGCAGAACTGCTTTAGTGCCTGGCAATAAAATGAAAACAACTCCTTCTCTGCTCCAACCCTTCAGTAAAAAAAGAAACCGGTTTCACTAGATGTGATGGTAATAGAACAAGCTATTTACTAAATAATTTGTTAATCATTTTGCATTCAGTTTACAAAGAGAAATTTCACCTTCTGGGTTGTGCACATACTGCTCAATTTAACTGCTCGTTGGGCACTTGCTATTCACAGCATGTAGCTGCTCACGCAAGGCACAGGGTGTACTTCCCCATTGCCTTGCAAGATTTCTGGAGCATTTCAGACAGGTTTTGTAGATTTTTCTCAGACTAGAAGGGAGGCTTTACTTAGCTTGACCTTATGCATACCACTGTCCATAGCTGACAGAATGTCCACATGCAAACATGAGTATTCATATGAATACCAAAGCACAGTGTGGACAAAACCCCTCTTTTCTTACAAATATCAATGAAACGAATAAAATTGCATCAAGAAGCTGTTCATAGTCTGAATGAGCAGAGTTTGAGACATGCGTTATTCAAGCTGTTCTCTCTTAGACAGGATAGTTCATCCTTTTCAATATTCTCTTCCCAGATGCTAAATTCATCAGGCCATAGGTAGTCAGCTGTAAAATAAACTGGACCCTCCAAATACAACACCAACAACGCACTTCTTCTGTGTCAATGTGGACCTAAACATATGGAGTTGCATTGATGAAATACAAGGCATTCAACATACGTCTGTATCTTCCTACAAGCAGAAAAATATTTCAAAAGACTCAGAGAATCATCATATGGGCTGGTTTTGGCTGCCAGGGGAATATGTGTCATTTTGTGTAACCTATTTATACTCAAAATAATACTAGGGGACTAACAACTGCAAAATTATTCTTCAAGCACAAAATTTGGAACAAGATAGACGTATAATTGACTTGAAAATGTAAATACCCTGATCATCTTTTAACATGAAACCCAGGAAACAAAGTTTCCTTGAAATTCAGTACAACTTTGGGCTCTACATGTTTACAGATAGTGCTTCAGATAATTCTGCTGATAGAGGAGATATTCACAAACATTAACTTGAGCCCAGGGAACCAAGCCATTGGAGTGCTGCCTACAGAAACATGCATTTTCCTGCTGATGATGGAGGGAGCCTGGGGATATTAGATTTAATAGATAACCAACCTCCACGGTGCCATTCAAGATATTGGCCCTGGTTCACTCTTGCCATTCAGATGTAATTCCATAATGAAACAATGATAACCAAAAAGGGTCTGTAACACTCCTTTGCAATGGCAAAATGAAACAGATGCACATCCTCTGCCAGGTGCTTGTTGGACCCTGTTGGAAGGGGTCCAAATAATTAGCTGCTCACCAGATGGGTAGCAAAGCACAAACAATCTAATGTGTCTTTTGGGTACAGACAACTCTGACTTTCAGTGATGTAATAACATTAACATGTGACAGAATCTAAGTTGTCAGCAATTTGAGAACTTAATTTTGTAGTTTGCAATCTGCAATGGTTTTATTTTCATTAACCAAACACCTACAGAAAGGAGACCAATTATACAGCTGGCAGAGGGAGAAACTCAGCTTCCCAGAGACTTTGGGACATCTAGACTTTGCTTCATTGCCAGTAAAGGACCTGAGACACTAAACAACAAACTGGAAAACATTATTAGCATGTATGAAAGCTATTTTTAGCACTTTTAGTAATTTGCAAGATTTTCAATGTCCGTGACTAATCAAAAAAAAAAAAAAAAACAGACTGGGAAATTTTATTCTCCATCCCCCCGCAAAAATGTGAAATATACTGCACACCAGATGTGATGATTGGTTTATAGTGTTTGAAAGCAATCACTGAAATAACCTTCAAAACTCACCTCTGAGCTTCATTGGCACCCAAAGCATGACCTGACTGAGACAACTGAAGCAATCCAGAGAGGAATTACTTCTGGGAGCTTATTTTTCAGCCTTAGGCCTCCCACATTTGCTAGGATGAAGAATTGGGAAGGTTTTTGGTCCAGTGTAAAGATGTACTTGAGATGAGCAAATGCAGCCTCCGTAGCTGCTTTTTCTTAAATAAATAATGTGAAGACTTCTGCCAGCTGTCTGTACGTTCAAGTGGAAGTGGCATATATTTTACTTAGAGCAAAAGTTGTTGAGTCTTGAGCTTTATGATTCACCTGAGCAACACTGCCAAGTCTTGCAGTTTCCTCATGGCATTAGGTGCTTTTTCCCAGAACCCCAGACTTTTGAGTCACGGATTATACGCGAATTTCAACTTCCCTCTTAATGAATAAATAAAACAAATTTTCCAGCTTTCCTGGTCATACACAAATATTCAGAAAACTCAAATTTTTGAAGCCAAAAGGCTTCAAAACCAGAAGACAAACAAGGAATGTATCATCTCATAAAAGACATAAAGAATATTAAATCACCGATTATTCCTGGAACCTAATACTTAGTTTCTGAGGACCTGCTGGCAGCAAAACTGTCTGTGTAAAATCAAAATCCCATCCAGATTAACTCCACTGCCTGCTCTCCCCAGTCCTCTCTGCAGTTTTAGGTCTCTGGCTTTTGCTGGCCCAACTGAATTCTCCATTTGAACGACCCCATTTATTGTCATGGAAATAGTTGTCGTTCCAGAGTAGACTGTGATTGGAGACAAAGACTCAGAAAAGATCTTGATTAATTTTATTTCACTAAGGTTTCCTTTGTAATAAACCAGTAAAACATTTACAGGCAAGGTCAGTACTAAGCACAACCAGATTTGTTCAGTATTTTCTAAGCTCTGCTCCAAGTCCATCATCAAAGCTTCTGATCTCCTTCCATGAGTTTTGAATAAGAACCTCTAAAGAATCACATTCATAAATATCTATTAATATAGAAAATCTTTAATATTTACCAAAGAGATTTTTATTACTAAGTCTTATTTTTGGTTAATAAACCAACAATGTTTACATCCCTCCAAAGAGAGATATAATAAAGAAATAGTTCCATTCTATTTAAAGAAAAACAAAATTAAAAAAAAAAATAAGAACAAGCTCTAAAAAATTAAATATATGCCTAGAACTTCTATCAGTAAAGCAACCAAATCACTATCAAAACAACATATGAATCCATATACTGGGATAAATAATTTTGGGTAATATTTCTTTGAGACTTCTTTTTTAGAAGACAAAATCCTTTAAAAATAGTTATTTATCTCTATTAATCCAAGAATTTCACTTTAGCATCACACATGAAAAGGGATGATAAGGGTTCAGATGAAACAAGATCACTTATAAAAAATTTCCCCTGAAGCCTAAAGTGTCCCATGGTGGATATTTTCTATCTGCTGCTTTCCAGATCTTGGCTTAACCACTGACTACACTCCTGTTGTTTATCACATGACCGTGGATTAATATTAAACAGACATTGGGTATAAATACTAATACATAATCATAGGCATATGTGTATAAAATATGCACATATTCAAATCATAGGATTCTTGTATTTTCAATTGCAGAAGAATTTGAAAAGTACGTAATTGAAGAGTCTACTGAAATTAATTTCAAATGGCGCAAAAATAAGTCCCCAGAACATCTGCTGGAACATACGGCACAACAGGATGTTCAGTATCATGCCATAACAGTACACCTTGGGTGCAGCATGAGGCATGAAGCCAAAATGCACATTTAGAGGAAAAAAATTCTGGACAGAAACAAACTAAATGCCTAGAATTTTATTTAATATATATAATAGTAGATTGCTGCTTAGTTTATCCTCTACATTAAATTAACAAGTGTCACCACAGAGTATTTCAAGAAATCCAGTGTCTTGTAGAGAGATTGCTTTCTTAATGAAAATACTTCCATATAGTTTTAACAGTGCCCATGCAACCAAGGAGCCTAATATCTGTTGTCTTTAAACCACCTGGAAATCAAAGAAAACTTTTAACTGTGGCTCAAAGTTAGACCGAGACATCACAGGGAGCCATGAACCATGGAGAGATCAACTGGAGAGTGGAAGGGCTTCTTTCTACCTTGACTTTGTAGCATGAGAGTGCTGTGGAATGACTGTATGCATGAAAGGGGGTGGCAAACTGCACATCAGACATCTCACTTAGCAAATTATGACATTTCTCAGGGAGTGAGAACAATATAATTAAGCTCCTAGTCAAAAATAGGAGAAAACATTTTGTCATCATTCTAGCAGACTTTTATCTTTCCTACATTTTTACATAAAGGTTTGGTTTTCATCCTAATTCTGTAATTTGTAACAAAATGCTCATTTAAAACAACAATTCAAGACTATTACCCCTTGAGAAGTCTCAGGAATCATAGTTGTCTTTTTTCAGTATTCCTCAGAGAGAGACAAGACAATTGGCAAAATTCTTCCAAAACATCATTGCTCCAATGTTTTGTAAAACTAGAAACTTATGGGGTAATTAGGGGTGAGAAGGGGGATGCAAAAAGCTTCTGAGCAACGGAAGACATTTTGGCAAACACCAAATTACTCAGTTTAAAATTATATTCTTAATGCCAACTTCCAGACTGATCTCATTACATTTAATTAGTGACTCTTCCCACACCTACTTATTAATTGACTGTTGTCTGTCACATGGTGAGCAGGTTGGTAACTCTGTTGACCTAACAGGGGATCTAACGCAGTGACAGACCAGTTACTACCAGCTCCTGGATCTAGTGTTAGAATGTCAGAGGCTGCCAGAGGGAAGAAGGGAATAATAAATTGCTATCTGTATTGACTGATTATAAGACACACATGGGGTAACAGGGCAACAAGGGAGATTCATGATTAACATTAGATAATTATTCAGACAACGACACAGAGCCTTGAAGTCTCAATCTTGTTATGCCAGGAGTCTTACTAGTAATGTCTGCATAAAAGAGACATTGAACTACTATTTCATTGAACCTGGTTTTCTGCAGTGGGAAGGTCTGATGTGAGAAAGAGAGTCTGACTCTGAGTCTATGCTTCAGAAAGAAATTTTGTGTTAGCAATACATTGCATTTGTGAGCATGTGTTAGTGTGTGCATGTGTGTGTGTGTTAAGATGAAGAGGGTTGAACTTGATGAGCAAGTGGGTGAATTGATGAAGAGAAACATAATAAAATACATATGAAGACCATTAAATGTCTATTAAATAAAAAAACTCAAGGTAAAATATCTGGAATCTGTTTTCACATTCAAATTAACTGAAGATGAGGACTGCCCTTGATGTGTGAATTGCTATGAATAGCTTCCTGAGGACAGTCTGAAGCCAAGAAATCATTAGAGGCAGTCAGAGCACAAACGTGCTGAATAACTAAGCAAGCATCTCTACTACTTTGAACAAAAGCTATTTAAAATAAGAGGCTAAGTAAAATTACGGAAAAGGCGAAAGACTGATCCAGCAAAATGTTTTCATGATTCATTTGTAATCTCATCTTTCTTTGCCAAAACCTAGAAACCTATACCATTAGAAAGGTACTTGTTTCCAGCTTCAATAAAAGTGTTCTGGACTACACACAGTGAATGAAGCGGCTAAAGCCCTAAGAGTCCCATCTTAATCAGTCATCAGGGATTACTAGGTGGGGGAGAAAAAGTGTGTTAGGATATATCCTTCCCTATCCTGTAGCAGCCCTGCTCCTGATTACATTCACATCTTGTTCTCAGCAACATGCTGGAGCCATTCAGTCCTCGCTGTTCTTGGGGTGAACACAACAGTGCAGCACATAATACATGACACTTAGAAGGCACTCGACTGCTGAAGTAAAAACAGAGATCACAGGATGTCAAGGTTAAACAACTGAGCTACCTATTTTAATATGAATGAAAAATTTCTATAAATAACAAACTGTTCTGTCCTGTCTTCCACCTTTTATAGATAAAAACTGGCTTCTAAGGCAAAAAGAAACATTCCTGGGTAAAAAAAGTATCCTGAGTTGATACTGATGAAAGAAAGAAGGCATGATATATGGTGGAAAATGTTTCAAAACAAAAATAAATTCCTTGCTCTTGTGTTTTCCCTTCAGCACAATTGGGTCAGACAGCCCTTCCATTTACAGGAACATGTGTAAATATAGGTTTGAAAGTGGTCAGTACAAGCGATTTGGTCACAGTACAATCATCAAGCCATCTTGTTCTCAGTTTTCTGCCAAAAAAAGGATGCCAGACAGCCACAACTCTCTTCTGTTGCCACAGTAGAAGAACGTGCACTCACATTTACTTTTTAAAATATTTCTCGTTTGCAATAATCAATAATCTGAGGACCTGTAAATAAGCAGTGGCTGGTATTTCTGTCAAACTTGACAGATGTCTTTGATAAAGTGCAGCTTATTTTGCTCCCCTTAACATACAACAAATACAGGCTGTAACTTCAAGATAAATATGGGATTAAATACTATGTTTGTGGGTGGCAGCATAAAGTTCTTAAGAAAGCAAGTGGTATAAATGTCTCAAAGATCAGCAGAATCCCTGGGAAAAATGAGCTTGAATTTAAAGTTCTAAAACCACTTGGTCTTGACTCAACTCACCAATGTTTTCCAGATGCAAACTACATGAATATGTGGTCCCTAAAAAAATAAGTTGTATGCATCTTTCATGCTCAACTGCCGTCTAGGTCTCTACAGAGGTTCCTCTAAAGAAAGTTTGGCACAGCTCTACTCGGATCCTGATTTCAGCTGAAAACCTGGAAAAATTAAGCACTGTTAAAATGGCTGTGGAAACTTTCACCACATGTTTATCTACAGACAACAGGGGGCTGCTGTGATATCAGGTCTAGTCCCCTGCTCTTGTTCTCATCGTGACTGGTGAAAAATTACGACAAGTCACATTTTCTGCCATAGTAATTAGATGATGTGTCAAAGGTAAAATCAAGTGGATGATGTCAAAATCAGACAGGAGTTACAGAGATTTGGGTCAAATGCCAGATCAGGTTATTTGTCTTAAGAACTGAGAATGCACAAGCAAAGGCACATTTTTCTCCTTGAAATGTCTTGGCCTATATTTCCAGAGATGCAAAACACAGACATGTTTTTGCCATGGTTTTGCTCTGGTATGCCCCTGGAAGGCCTGGCTGGAGAGCCTTGCCTGGTCAAGACTTTGAAAGAAACCGCAGAAAGAAACACCCTTTTGTTTTCCCAAATGCAGCCGCTACCCAAAAGAAGCTTAAAACCAAACACACAAAACACACATGTGCACACAAAGCCACCAACTTGTTCTACCCGAAATTTAAAATTCTAAGCAAATCCCAAAGCAGTTTGATTCAACCAAGCGCATGAACAAGCACCAAATCACTGATCCAGAGTCTCTCTCTCCCTTGGCAGAGGGAACAACTGGAAATCCTGCACTCTGTTTCAGCTTGATCTACTTCACCCTATTTACCAAGATTTCTGGGTCTGCAGAGTCAGACCTCAGCCAGACCCTTTTCATTTCCCTGCAAGTTTTCAGCAGCTACAGGTAAAGCACTGTATGATCTCTAGCATGCCTTTCCCAAAATCCATTTATTTCTCATCTATCTGAAGTGTAGGAATTCCATCATACTACTCCGAAGGGAATGGGCCTGGCCGAATTGCAGTTTATAAGAAGCTCATGTGCTTCTCACTGAAGGATCTGCAGAAGCTTTCATTAAAAATAAAAGTTTTGTGAAAATACTCCTTTTACTCAAGTCACTCAGCAAAAGTCACTAACTTCCTTAATCTCAGAAAACAAGAGAATTTTTCTTCAAGCTCTAAGCTTCTTGTTAAATGTAAAAACTGTGATTACATTTCCACCTGTGAACGACTCAATTATTCCATGTAAGAAACTCCTATTTTCTTGCAGTTGTTTTCTCGTCATTTTAACTAAATGTCTTTTCACCAGGTGGGCTTTTTTTAAAGTTCTTTTTGTATGCATCGTATTCTAATCCACTGTCTGTCTAAGATATTGTAATATAATTTTGAAATTCTCTTTGCTGAAAAGAAGCTAAGCAGAGTCCTGTGTGTACTGTGCATCAATCAGATCTCAGACTACAGAGGCTTTTGTCATGGCTTATTTTCTTTAATTTGTTCAGTAACAACAATCTGACAAATCAAACTTGTGAGAAAAGATGACCACTGAAGTGATCATTACAAAAGCTGATGAGAATTCAAACTATCCAGTCTGACCACTTAGAGCTGTGGCTGGACCCGCCAAGTGATGTCTTTGTATATGCAGTAATGCAGGATTCATTCTTACATTTATAAAGAAATTTTCAGAAAAGGACAAACAGGCACTGATTAGAAACCAAACTGTGAATCAGTAGGTGCCAGACTAAACTGTCTGTAACATTTAAATAAAACTACTCTTAATAAAAAGCCCACGTATTACAAATTGACCCTGTACTTCTAAGCCAAGATGGGTCGTGCTCCTTCCAGGCTGCACTTTGGTAGAGGGACAGGTAACAGTGTTTGGCACAGTGGGTGCCTTTTCTTTCTCTTGCTGTGTTAACAATAATAGTCCTTGATGTTCACAGGAGGCAGGTGTCAGAAGTCCTCTCTATTTCCCTGGGCTTACCACTTCAAATGCGGTTTGATGAGACAATTAATGTCTCAGTCACAAGGTCCAATACAATTATGAGAATTTGATCTTTAGAACAAATAATGTGATTTTTTGTGTTTAGGCACCCCAAGGGTTTGTACGCAGACTACATTTATTTGAGTGTTGCCATCAAGAAGACAGGGTGCCCTCTGCCTGCCAGATTTAATTCTGCTTAATGACTGCTTCAAACATTAGAAGACCACAAAATAATGCAGCATTTCTTTTAGAAAACAAATAATTAACTTCCTGATAACATGTGAGTTAGATATGGATGTTTTAAACTTTTGTTCCTCCTCAGATACTCTGCTGTCTATTCAGCTTTATCCCCACCTCAGCTCGTCCTGGGGTTTTCTTTGTGCATACACTTGAGACCTTTGTAATCTTTGCCTTTAATCATTTATCCCACATGATTTCAGGATCAGCATTTAAGCTAGGCATGCACGTGTTATCTTAGCATCATCCCCTTCTTTGCACCCTGGGCATTGAGGTACGAAGTACGAGTAGCTCAAGTCAGAGATTTCTTTGAATTTTCAATCATATTTCTAGCCCGTAATTAACACTTTCCTTCCGGTCTCAGTGGCTTCTTTTGAAGTTATGACATTTTCATGACTGCTGCAATACTTGAAAATGGTGGATCATTGAAGCATCAACCGTACATCCCTCTCATTACATCTGTTAGTTCCAAACAACTGACAATTTTTCATAAAGGGTACACAAGGCATGTTAATAATATAATTGACAGATTTGGCCTTTAGGAAGCTTTTCCTGGACTCCTCTCCTCAACTCCCACTTTTTATCAGTTTTGCCATCGCAGTTTCCTTCCTTACAATGGTTTTACAAACAAAATTTTAAAAATACAGCAAAAGCTAAACTGAGTGTTCTCCCCTATTCAATGACTGTTCACAGATCACAACTGCTCTTCAAAAGGCCCTCCCACATCCCTTATGTCTGAGTTTGGTATTAAACTACCCACTAAAGCAGATTGGGATGTTACAGGCAAACCACACCAGCTTGTTTCATACACACGGCAGCCAGAGATGAAAAAGCATCACCTGGCACCATTTTTTGCAGGGAAGAAAGATGGAGCAGAAGGACACAGGGCCAAACCCACCACGCCTCCGCTCATTTGTTCCCAAGGTAATGGCCATTCTCAAATGTCACACCAATGTGCACATTGCAGAACTTCACAGTCCTCCTTTTCCCCCAGTCTTACTCCCATTTGCATCGTGCAACCACTAGCTGTGATATTTTGCAGCCTCCCTATTGCAGACAATGGACCTCTGGGCACCCAAATTGTCCCTTCCTCATCTATTTCTTCCTTACCTTCTGAATTCTTGCCTGACTTCCACCATTAGCAATCAGTGTTTTATATCTATAAAAATAAATAAAATTTCTTTTCAAGGGCGATTAATAGCATGTATTTTTAAAAAGGGAGGGAACCTGAATCTATAGCCAGATTTACATCCAGACTTCAGAGCTCTTAGGCTTTTTCATTCCTTTGCCACAGCTTGTAAATTGGGAATAGATGTAGGAGGCATATCAAAAGGGCATTAAGTGAAAGTGTGTTGCATATTTTCCCACCTGCCTACATATACTTGCATCACAAAAGAACTATTTGACAGGATGGGCAAAAGATAAATCATCGATACTGGTGATTCTTTCTACTGGCTTTAAAGATGTTGATATGTCTGTAAGCTATAAGTGATTATTCATTTTGTAGCTACACTTGAAATCTAACAGATCTCCAAGATTCTAATTAAGGAAAGTGAGGTATATTCATATAATTATATACATTAGAGATCAATATGACAGGTTGCTTTCCCCATCTCTAGTAAGCACTTCAGAATGAAACAAAATAACTATCTGCAAGAGAAATACATGTAACAAGAGATTTAGCACTGTCAGTTAGCTTTTAAATGCAGTAGAAATCACTCTACAACACTCTGATATTTGTTCATGACAGTATGAGGCTGCCGGACTCTAACAACAAGTAACCCAATAAAAAGGAACAAGATTACTTTGCACTGTATGTGCATTGGAGAAGCACAGCGAAGTTTATATTAGCATATCACAAATGTGAAACTGGGACACAGGCTCAATGCTAAATTAGAACAGCAGCTGGTATCCTGTTAGCAAGTAAAGTGTGTTTGCTTGCGGAAAAAAAAAGAAAGAGACCAATGCAAAATCAAGCCATGCAAATGCACAGAGAACAATCAGTCAGAAAAGGATCTGTGAACCACACTGCACATTTCAGCTTGCCTCTGTACTCTGTGACACGTCATTTCACAAAAAAATATATATTTTTAGGATGGTCAGATCATATTCCCTCATCTGAATTAAGAAGACAGTGTTTTCCTCTATAGACAATCTGAAAATTATCAAAATTTAGACTCTGACAGGTTTGGCCATGTTTTTCATTCTATTTTCTTTCCTGCATCATGCAGACCAATGAAGTATGAAGCTAAATTTCATATTGTCCTATGTAACACAGAATAATGCAGTAAGCAGGCAGAATGCACAAAATACTTTCAGTTATATTTCACACAAAAATTTTCACTGTTTATTTATTCAAAAATAACCTTTTAACAACTAACCAGAGAACAACAAATTTTTAAAGCCTTGCTTTCTTGTTTTACTTCCTCTCACACCATCCAGTTTGCACAAAGTGAATTGGCCACTTGAACTCCTGTTCAAGACAGGGACAGATGAAAATCCTCTTTCAGACCAGCTTGCTGAGGCCACTTACACACTTATTGAACAAGTCCTATTATGTCCTCTCTTTTCAGTTCTTTCCCCCTATTGCCATGAGTTTTCCTATATTTAATGGTTTTTGGGGAAGGTGAAGTCCCGAGGAACTGCAGACACAGTGAAAGACATCTAACTTTTGCCCAGTGAAGCCCCAAGAATAACTGCTGGAGTTGGCAACCAAAGTAATGAGTACTTCACATATCTATTGTCTAGCAGTCTAATTTGCTTTGCCTAAACTTCAATATTTGTAAAATATTCTCAGTTTAATTATTTTAGGAAGAATCCAAAATAATCTGAGATCTTCAGGATACATGAGGAGACAATTTTAATTTCAATTTTAGATTTAACTTGCACAGGCAAAGCAGCTCCAAAATTAGAAGGAAATAGCAGAATGGGTACACAAACCTTACATGCTCAATGACAAGGATCATAAAACTGTTCTCAAATTCCTGGCACTGGATGGAAATGCAGCCTGTACTCTCTTCACCTTTCCTTGCAGCACTGTTTGCCCTGTTGATAAATACCCACTTTAAAGGCTCTCGTTACGTTGCTGTAGTGTTATTGTACACAATGCAAACCCAGAAATCAGGTTCTAAATAAATCTGATTTCTGTGCAGCATCTCAGCAGCTCCCAGTGCCTGCTGAGCAGCAGATATCTCAGCCAGAGGGATGGGGGTCAGCTCTCCTCCCAGCATGGTGCTGCAAAACGCGCCTCACTTGGCATGGGAGGGTTACATTTTCCCATGTGAAGGACTGTAACTGTCTCCTACTTCCGTGTAAGAGCAAGATGGGCTGGATTGGCTGGGATGCTATCTTTGATGGCCATATTCAGATTGCTTACTTAGTTGCTGTTGGGGCACCTAAGACCAAGAGACCTGTTTTCAAGGCCATGAAATGTGGCTTCTTGCACACTTGGTAAGCAGAAGCCGGAAGGCAGGGATGACATTCGAGATAAGTTTCTAAAGGAGAAGCTCTCAGAGGCAATTACATGCCTCCACTGACTCCAGTGACCTGCATAGCCAATGTCCTCAAGCACTCTATTAAATATAATGGTTACATCCCAGACTGCCACCCATCCCTGCCTGAATACAGACCTGAGTGGATTTGCTTCTCTGGATTTGCTGTGCAGTGCCAAACTGGTGTGCTGCTTTTTTATAAAAATTAAAGCTATAAAAACTTAATAGCACTCTGATTTGATGATTTATTAACATGATGTTTTTAATTCATCTGTTCCAGGTTTGTAGAAGACTTTAAAATATTGTTACACACTGATAGACTATGGCGGTGAAGCCAAAACACCTGTATAAAACCTTTGGTCTCAACAACCTCATTAACATTACAATGATTAAGCAGTCCCAGAATAGTTGGAATTTTCAATGTCATAAAGACCAAAAATTTATCATACTTTACAAAAGTTGAAAATACATCGAATTTTCACCATCCTTTCCTAATTTTTGCAGGTGAACACAACTTCCACCCTGTCAATAATAACTAAATTACATGCAAAAAGAATATATTAACTACAACTCCACTGACACATTTCTTAATGCTTTTCATATAGGTTTACCTACTGCCTTTCTGGAATATGCTCTAATTCATGTAAAATGCATGGAGAATGGCTGGTTCATTTATCATAGAACAATCATGCCAGTATATCCTTCTAAGTACTTAGCCTCCTCTTCTCCAGAGATGATTTGGCTGATGAGATTTTAAAATGTCAAACTGAAAAGTTGCTGTCTATTTTGAAAGTCAGGAAGGGTGACTGCAGGTAAAGACTTCAGGACAGAGGTGAGAACATTTAAAATAACAGTAGGACATCAAATCTCATCTCAGAGAACAAACTGATCTACAAATAAGAATGAGGAAGAGTGATCTGTATGACTGACACATTGTGTTAGCTCAAGAAGAACAAATTTGGCATGCTTACTGCATGATTGAAGGTCAATATGCCTGAAAAATGATAAAAAGGTTCTGGACTCAGGAAAAAAAAGGAGATATTAAGGCCAAGGATGCGTAACTAGCCCAGGTAACAATGAAGTATCCTTAGAATTAATGGTCGGTATCAGAGTGCCATCCTATAATGCCTACAATCCATTTAGAAGAAATGTTTGGGCGAAAATCCTCAGTGACGCACAACAGGCTATTATGAAACAGCATTTTCCTGAATATATTTGCCTTAAAGTGCCTCAGATTGTTGTTGCGGTGACTTTATTCAATAAAATGTATTTAAAGTTAGTACTGAGAGCTTTTGAAAGTAAAAATTGCTGCCAGGTACCCAATACTGCTTTTGCACAGCTCCTCCAGTTTCTATGTGAGCAAGCTGAGGCAGACCTAATTGTGCCAGTAGAACAGAACTAATTCAAGTACAAACAGCTTAGCAGGGGCATACGAGGGTACTCGAACCACTCTCAGAGGCACCAGGTTTGGACAGATTTTGACAGACTCACAGTGATCTGAGACACTGCTATAGGAAAACTGCTTAAAGAATTTGTGCTCCTATACCCTTATCTTCGTCCACATTAAGTCTTAAGTTTAACATTAAAACTGTCCACAGCAAGAGCAGAAGTAATCAAATAAACCACTGGAGCACTTCAATGTAGAAGCAGGAGAGCGTCATCACAAAGAACAGTATTACTGGACCAAAGTGCTTTTCTGTCATATAGCTCCCAATAATACAACAGATTAATGAAGTTATATTTTATATATCTCTTCTACAGCCTTTTGATTTGCTTGATTTTCAGCTCTAGGGCTTAGAATAGAGATCATACTGAGTACTTCAGGAATATATTAGTCTGTGCATCATGAGCTAAAACGAGAAGTCCTAGAGCAATGAACTGATGCTGGAGGTCAAGGTTGGATCCTAAATCCAATCCTCTTTTTAAAGTGCTAGTTCTTCAGTCCAGAACGATGTTTACCACTGCATGGGAGACACCGGAAATGCCATGTTGAGCACTGGCAAGTAATGGGTTGGAAGGAGTTGATATGCTCAAAAAGTGACTTTAGAGTCTGAGACTGGCCATCAATTTCCTCCTCGGTGTGGCCAGGTAGTGCTGGCATGTGCTCAGACAGCAAGAGGTGTGGCAAATAGCTGAGCAGCTGCACAGCAAAATCTATTCCTCTAGCAGTTCAAATTAAAGCTCCTAACATATTTTCAACCTACTTCAGTATTCAGTCTACTTCTTGATTTAAAAGTCATGCAGAAGGTTAAGGAAAGATTAAGTTACAGCACAATGTCCATGTTTTTCCAATTAATTTAAGTACTAAATCTGTATTTTTGCTGCATTTTTATATCCTCTCTTTTTCAGCTTCTTGATAGCACTTAGGATCAGTACATAGCCTGGAATACAAAATAACTTGTCTTCTGTAACATTAAGTTTCCTACGAGCTTTACTATTTTAGTGCCATTTGGATTCATTCCCTCTGGCAATCCTTTCTTAATGTAAATGGTCCAAACTGTTCTCCCTCTAATGTGCTGCAATACAGAAATACACTGGAGAGAGAGTTCAAGATATTCAAAAGGATAATTTATCAATAACATTTAAGCTCACTTCAAGTAAACAAAAGAAAGATCAGCAAAACCCTGCAACAGTGTTTATTTTCTGTATTTTTACAGAAATTTTAAACGCACTGATAATAAATGACAGTGTTCGTTTTCTTTCATTTTCTCCCTCAAAACACTCTTGGTATTCTGTCAGTTCTTGTTTTACAGCTTCAAAGATGTCTAGTTAAGAACATGTAATGGCAACTGATACAAGTTATATATATGCACTATCTATACAATATTACTCCATTGATTTTAATTATCTTAATCATGTTGCCCTTTTTGTAACAATTAATAAGAATCCTATGTTTCTGAAAGCCTGCAGAAAGCAGCAGCATTAAAAAACAACTGTTTATACATCTATTTCATCTTGAAAGAGAACTACATGAAATCATGCAAATAATTGAGGAAGGGATGGTTTTAAGTGTACACATGAAAGAGATACAGCTTCAGAAAAAAAACAACCCTAACCCAAACCTCTTACTCGAAAATCAGAGCAATAGAATTTAAAGCTATATTTGATTTGAGAACAGTCTGAGGAAATGAGCTGATGATCTGAATCATGAAATACCCACACTGAAATGCATTGTCTCATTTGCTTTCCTTAATGGAAATATGAACCTCCATGATCATATGGGCAGATACAAAATCATTCAGTATTCAGAAGTGCTTTAATATACCTAATATGGAGACAATTTTCAGACCATTTTAATGTGTAATCGTGGAACAAATGGAAATTTTTGATGAGTGTTCTGACCTCACTGCACATACAGTTTTCTCCCCAGTTCTGGCAGTAGATATTAACTTCATTTAGGTAAGGCTGCATAGGGTAGCAAAACTCCTTTTGGAACTGCCATAGTTTTTCATATTTAATCTACTAATGAGACGTAAAAAGAACCCATTGCCACCGGAATTCCATAGAAGAAGAGTTATTAATAAAGATATAAACATTTCACTGAAAAATGGGTAAAGTATACAGCAAGGCTGCACAGTCAAATACTCAGATATTACATCACTACCAAATCCATGCTTCCATGCAAGCAACTGTTTCCTGCAGGACATGTGCTCACTTGCAAACTTCCTTTCAGGAAGAACAATACCTTCCTCTCCAGCACATTAGATAACACTGAAACTTTATTTGAGGAATTCTGCATGGGAATTATTGGAGTAAAAACCAACCAAATCCACTGTCTTACAATGGGAAGACCTTGAGAATGCTTAAGGTCAGGATTCATTCTGGACAATACTTTCATACTTCAAGGCTTCAAAATTAACTCCAGAGTAATAAATATTGTGCTATAATTCACAGGGCACTACTAAGACTTGGGATTTGTAAGCAGTTAGGTGTAGAACCTTGGTATCCTCGCTTGCACTTAGAAAACAACATTTTCATCCGTATGTCTTCAACATTTTTTGCAGTGGAGCACTTGCAGAACATCAGTGACAGCAACTGTGATAGAAGTGTCAATTTGTAGAGATATAACAAGATGACAGATACTTCTTCCCAAGAGATAGCAGCTATTTATAGCGATGTCTTGTTCCCTGCTCCTCTAGCCTGTTTCTACTATTTCTTTTCTAATTTCCAGTATTTTTTCTGCCCTTTCCATTCTCTTTCTTCACCTATTTCATTATGCTTTCTATGATGTCTTGTCCTTTTCTCCCAATCTCCATATTTAATTTTTTCATACTTCCATCATAGCCTAGGGCAGGAATGACTCATCCCTTCACTCTTAGTCCTGAACCAACCTGTTACACTTTTATATGACATCATTTACAATAATCATCTTTTTAATTGTGTTGTAAGGGGGAGCTTCAATGAAATATCTTACCAAGTGGCTTTAAAACTGCACAGGTCTAATAACAGAATTTCAAGAACGAAGTATATTCCCTCAATTAGCTGAACATACTGGATACAAACCTGCCCTAAATTTTCATTTCAGAAGTAAATTAACTTTTGTAGGTTGCAGTGATCTGAATGGGTTTATATGCTTGCTAGGTCCCTTCCCCATTGCTTTGCCTAATATATACTTTTCTACTTATGTATGTATATACAAAATAATGACAACCACTCTGGCAGTCTGTGATGTTCTACTGTGAAGATAAAAAGAAATTGCAGGTGTATGTTCTTCCTCTTGCAACACAGCGAGTCTGAAGATAGAAGGAAGAAGACTTTTCTACCTTTAGCAAGCCGATTTTACCTACCCACAACAGACTTTTTCCATTTTTAAAAGTGAAACATTCGGCTTGTCAAAAGTCATGCAAGTCTGATTAAGAAAATACAGCTTAATGTGCAAAAGTGTTGCAGTCTCACCTTAGAATAATTTTCTATCTGTACAATTTCTTCTCCTGTGCTAAATAAATCAGGGTGCACTGCCCCACAGACAATCATTGCCATTTTCTGGGTGCAGAGTGAACTGGCCCAGATGCCCTAAAGTAACTGTACTCTGAATCACCCTAATATGAAATGAAGCCAGAATGTAACATCCTGATCGAAATGAAGATAAAGAAAATAGTGCCATTTATTTCATCCAGAACAAGATCATCGATGATCATCTGCAATGCACTTTACACAGATATTCATCATGTTCTCAGGGAAGAAGCTGCTTGAGTCTTCCCTGCTCACCAGACAACATAGTAGGGTAAGGGTCTGCCAGCCTACAATACTGTCTTCAAACCTGAGCCCTTCTGTAACTCCCTGGCTGGACAGTGAGACTAGAAACTTCTAATATCATATTGCACTGCATTGCAACTAATTTCACTATATCACAGAGTAGAGCTATGAATAAGAACCTTCTACCTGGATCCCAGTCAATCCTTACAGTAACTGCTGATCTGCGCTACTTACTGCTACAGGAACAAAAATAATGCCTGTCAAACACTGACATTTAATATCTTCTGCCTGGGAAATGGAAGAAAAATGTAGTATCTGGAACAGAAGACAGCCCAGAGTCAACATGTAAGTGGTGGGTATTTTTGGCTTCTAAACTAATGAGTAAATGGCATCCCTCTTCATTAAAATTCAAGCATAGATAAATAATGTATGGGTCTACCGATATACAGAACTATTTTGAGTTGTGCTGGGTTTTACTTTCGGCACTCTTCTGTAATGTCTGCTCAAACAGTGGGAGAAGCTCCATACAGGTATCCGTGGACAAGACAGTAACTGGTGACACACATCATTACCACATCCATGGTGTCAGACCACAGATTTCCCAGAACCAGACACTTAATCCGCAAGCTGGGATCAGGACAGGTGAAGCAGCTGAGGTTAGGAATCACAGCAGCCAGTATGCTGAGCAAGAAAAAACCAGAATAGGCAATCTGTCCTATAAATTAAAACTCTCACACTCTCTGAGATTTAGGCTTTTCCTAGAAGTCCATCTTAGACTGAGATTCAAATCTGGTGTCTCTCCTCCCGGAACTAGCACCTAAATTCCTTTTTGTACACTCACCTCAACTGCCCTTTCATTTTCCCTTTTTAAACCATCTAGAAGCAAACCTAGCAGATTTCTCAAAAAAACCCACTGAAGACATCTCTGGGAGCTGGTGGGGAGCACTGCAGTGAGGAAAACTCAAGATCATGTGTGTTTGGATAGCAACTCATTCTCTACCTGGCTGCAGGGCAATGCCAGACTTCTGGGCTAATCAGAATGAACAGGCGTAAAAACCTGTACCTAAGAACTTTTTCAACCCCCTTGTTTTATAATAAATATGATCACAAATGCAGAGAAATGCAGGGGTACTAACAAAGAGCTAAGACATGAAGGTCCTGAGTTTCCAACCCCACCTCTGAATGAGAACCTATGCTCCTAGACAACTTACTGAAACTAACGGTATCTTCCTAAGGGAAAAATCAGGCACATGCACTGCTGGTCTCCTACTGAGAACAGCATTGTGTCTTTTGTCAGACAATTCTTCCTCCTCATGTGGCTGGGAGAATGTTCTGTCATCTTCTCTGCTTGACTAGACCAGACCAGACCAGAGAGCACTTCCCAGACCAATAAGAGGCAAAACTTTCACATAAAGCAGTAATGACTATTCAGGAAATACGAATTAATATGGTCAACCACAGCTGGTTTACTATTCTATAATGTCATTTCGATAGTCTTTAGGAGACCAAGTAAAGAGGGTTAGGAAAGCTCTATTTTACTTCCAGTCACAAACAGATTTCGGCTTTCATTTTCTATTTCCTGGCTAGTGATAAGCGAGCTCCCATCTTTCAATCCCTTTGAACACCCCACTTTGTTCTCCCCGGCAGAAGTTAGTGTTCTGTGATCCCTGGAGTGGTTTTGAAACCCAGAGTGGCTCTCTAATAAGTTATGGAAGAGTAGGACAGAATGCGTAGTTGGTTTGCTCTTCAAGGATCATGGTACATTAAGTGGCTAATCTAAAGTTTGAAGACTTCAATTACTTTACTTTCAAGAGAATGAGCAGAACTCCTGAAACTACTTCACCCACAGAGAGGTTAGGGAAGCTTAGAAAGGACTCCATAAGGTTTCAGCAGTCTGATATCCTTAAGGAAGAGTGGTTTCCAGTATTTAAGCACGGCAATAAGACTCAGGAGCCAATAGGTCTAATCCTGCCTCGACCAACATGTATGGGTTTCACTTAAATTCATGTTGTCCTATATGCGTGTACCACATTTTTTACAATAAGTATTTACAATGATTCCTGAGTGCTCTGCATGGAATGTGTAAAGGGTATTACTGCCACGCCAGGAAATGTGGATCAAACATTTCTGTTAACAATGAAAAGACCCCTTCTGTCTGTCAGATAAGTTTTGCTGTGTTTACAGTATAATCTCTTAGACCTCTCCTTGTCACTTCCTCAAGATCTATTGACTAGTGTTGGTTATGTGTCCATGCCAGCATACTCTCTGGTATTCATTCCAGGGCTTGACATTTCTTAGGAAACTGAGTAAAAGACTTAAAGAGAATTTCTGGTACATTTCCATACGTAACCTACACAACGGATTACCTATTTAGTGGTTCAACTATGCTGACCACCACAAGAGTGCCACATCCTTCTCTATAAAATGGATGGAGTCTGACCATTAAGGCTCAAATATGCTGCAATAATTTTTTTTTTTCCAACATAGTAATGATGTCATCTTTTGAGAAACCCTTCAGATTCTTTCACAACACTGTTTACATGTAAATGTCAATGTGAGACACTGGTATAAAATAGAAAACACAGTTTGGACTGAGCTCTCACACTACACACTTTCTGGACTGCCACCAAAAAGTGACTGACTTCTTCACAGGCAGCAGATTAGATTCAAGCATCCAGCATTCCAAAAAGACATTACCAATTTTAGAAGAATTAAAAAACAAAGCACAAATAAAATAAATGGTCAATGTAATTAACCTCTGGAGAAATTCCACAGAAACACATAAGTAAATTAATAGAAATATATTCATTTCTAAAGGATTCTCCTTCATGGAAAATCATAAGGTAACTAATATATATAACCCATTCTGTTATTAATAAAACCACTTCCTATCTAAGTTCATTGCCCACCAGGAACACACAAGAACACACACCAAGAAAAAAATCAACAAGACAATNAGAGAGAAAGAGAGAATCCCACATTCACATACACATGCAAACTCATCTCTAAATATCATTTAAATAAGGCTTAACAGATACAATTATCAACTACCTGGTACGGAACACATGGCAATGAAAAGGATATAAGTGGGGGTTTGGGAACTAGGCAAGGAGAAATGTTGGCTGAGTAACTGGGCAGAACTGCCAGGCCTGTGATATATATCAGAACCAGGAATGGATTCCAAACGAAATTGTAAAAGACCCACCATTAGATAAATCTGAAGTATTTGTCTTACCTAAGTTTTCAATATTAGTAACAATATTGAGGAATCATGCAACCATGTACATTTCAGAAAGGATAAAAAGCCAAAAACTAGTCATATATAAGAATTTTGGAAGTCACAACTTATTTCTGCAATTTTATCTAATGAGCTTTTAAGTGATAATAGAATTTATTGTGGGACTACTCTCAATGACTTCCCATTAATGCTTCCATTTCTTGCTTTTATTTGCCATCAAGAAGGTGTTCTCTGCAAATAAATGGGCTAGAAAAAGTTTCCTTGTTAATAAAAGCACACTTTTCCCAGTCTCACTCTATGATAGATCCAGTATTTGATCTCTGCTTCACTCTATCCAGATTTTCTATGATTTTTTTCATCATAAATAAGTCCACGTAGAGAGATTTACTTCCGTATAATGAGTCTTCAGGTATAAAAAAGCTCCAAAACTTTACTAATGCACCAGTATTTCACATCTGTAAACAGCAACATTCCCTGTTGACATTCAATTTTGAGTTCAATCTATATTTAAAACACCAGTAACTCCAGAGTTACAATCTATTTTACAATTCAGCAGCTCAGTTGTCCATGTACAAGAGACCCATCAGAATGCCCTGCAATGGGCATGTTTAGCATTAATGGGCCTGTTAGCAGGCACATCCTTTTCATCAAAGCACTGAAAACCTCTATGTAAAAGGACCACAACTATCTTTAATGACCTTTTCCAGATCATGAAGCAATACATCCTGATGTGGAAATGTCTGTGGGAGGCTAGCACAATAAAATATAAAGGTAAAATAGAGTCTTTACGCAGGCATTAAATTAATACTTCTTAAGCTGCAGATGCAGTCAGCATCAAGTAACAGGAGCAGGATTACACTTCATACAGTTGTGATTTTTCTGCTTTCTTCCTCCCTATTATAGTTTCTTCATCCCTGGAAGTCTTCAAAACACAAGCAGACGTGGCACTTCATGATACGGTTTTGGGCATGGTGGTATTTGGTCAAAGACTTAATGATTTTTGAGGCCTTTTCCAACCTTAAGGAATCTATGGTTCTATCATCTTGCTATCTTTTCTCCTTTCATGCTTCTGCAGGTTTTTTTTTGCCTTAGGAATCCAGTGAATTCCTCCTGCAGTGAAGCAAAGCATCTTTGAAACAGTTCAGAGACCTTCAGAGTATCCTCAGCTCCCTTTTCATTAGGTCAGCCCAAGTGCAGGGTAACAGAGGAGTTCTCACCTCCTCAACTTAAGGCATGGGACCACCTACGTAAATAGAAACAAAATCCTTTTTCAATTAAAAGCTGGTCTATAACCTGCACAAACATAAGAGGCAGGGATGTAAGAGCTGAAGTTGGAGAGGTGCCTTTCCAGAGGGTCTGGGCCAAATCTGCACATAGGAACAACAGGAGCAATAAGTGGTATCACAGCTTCACGTGTTTAGGCCTCACTGAACACTCTGCAGCACTTCCAAACAGGGAGGGTTTCAAATTAATGACTGACAAAACATCTGAGGAAAATGAGCCTCTCCTCCCAACAAAACACCAATTTGTGTAAGAGCACCGGGCTGGCAGCCAGAAAACCATGTGCTATCATAAAACCTGCTCTGCCGAGGCCCTTTCTCTATACCTACAGGCAGAAATAGGCTTTATGCATTGATTTTAACCACTTTGTAGAAGTAACTGTTTCAAAGAGGCTGATAGCCATAAACTAAAGCACAAGAAGTTCCACCTCAACATAAGGAAGAACCTCCTGGCATTGAGGGTGGCAGAACACTGGAAAAGACGCCCAGGGAAGTTGTGGAGTCTCCTTCTCTGGAGATATTCAAACCCCCTCCAGAAATGTTCCTGTGTCACCTGCTCCAGGTGACCCTGCCTTGGCAGGGGGTTTGGACTGGATGATCTCCAGAAGTCCCTTCCAACCCTAACAATCCTGTGATTCTGTGATTTCAATAAGGATGTTATAACTTCAACATGTTTTGGCATAACACACACTTGCATTTTGCATCAAGCATTCAGCACATGAAATAGACAAAAGAAGATTATGCTGTCTTACAGGGTAGACATAATTTGTATACATCAGAGTGGAGAAGTTGAAGGGGTTTTCAAGATCCCAAGAGTGTCCGAGTAACTCAGTGAATGTCTGGATGTGCAAAATGTATGCGTAGCTCTCATGCTTCAAAGTGTTTTTCAATAAAAGGTACAATCACGGAAAGGAATAGAAAATCAAAGTTTTATAGCATAGCAGAGCACTCACTAAAAAGCAACACTGCCATTTAATTGTGCTTTCTTCATCCTTGGGGTATGGATATGTGCAATTAACCCTGGTAGACAGAACATGAACATTCACAGCAAACAACATAAGCATGTACACTACAAATCTATTTTCTGCCATAACTTTACACTCTCTTCTGCCATAACTCTTACGCTCTCTCTGATCTTCCACGGCCTTTAATTCCATGTGGTGGCTGTTCACTACTTCTTTTTATATATTTGCTCCAAGAATTATTCTGTCTTCACTTTTGTGCCTGCTTTTTCTGCTGTTCTTGGGGTTTGGGGTTTTTTCCCTGGGTTTCGTTTTTACATATTGGCCTTTATTCAGTAAGAAAATTGAAAATCATTTGACCTTTCATTATTACCAAAAAACCCCAACAAATCTCATAAGTGTTGAATAATGATTGCCTGTGATAAGGATTAATGGTTTTTCCAAAACTCTTCAATACCTGTTGCATATTTCTTTACAAATTGAGAAGAACTCCTAAATTGAAGTGATCTCTGTAAATACGAAATGCATAGTAGCAAGTCACGCAGGCCAAAAGTTCTGAAGGAATAAATATGATGCAGTAAAATATTAATCATCAAGGATCAACCCATCACTTAACTGATCCTTAGTGGTAGGGGACTGCGAATGGGGAAATTGATGCCACGGCACCAACTATTTAAAAGGTTTTGGATAGATCTAAGGGATTAGAGAGTATATAATCTGTGTTCTGCTCTGGAAAAAAAATTGGTAGAAACTTATACAAATGAATAAAATAGCAAATGGAGTACAAAGATGTGGCAAAACAGGGAAAATCAAGCTGGATTCAACGTATCCCAGACATTGTTCACAGACTCTTGAAGTCTCTCCATTCAAGTGAGACAACAATCACACAGATAAGCTTGGCTATTCTGCTTGGATTTCAAAAAAAATTCAGAAAACGATCTTTACGGAAGTCTCTTAAATAAATTATGCTCTCAGGAGGTAAGAGATCCTCCTATGATTTAACAGCTTGACAAGAACTGAGAATAAAGATTAGTAATGAAAGACACTCTTTTGCTGTAGAAGAAACATTTCAGTGAAGTCTGTTTAGAATCTCTATTGGCACCTACATAATTCAAAATACTTCTAAATCACCTGAAAATGAGGATCAGAGGTAGCAGACAATGTTTGATGGGGATACTGAGTTATCCACAGTAGCAAAATGAAAGACGGCTGTGTAAAGCCACACAACGATCTTATGCTGCTGGCTAATTCTGCACTAATTCTTGCCAATAAAAGGCAGGATTCACCTGCTTAATCCCGTGTGTCTTTAGTCATTTCCATGTGTTCGGGTACCCTTCGTCAACTCCAGAACCTCTCTTGAAGACAGCTACATCCTATCTCCCCTGAGCCCTTCAGCAGGAATGTCTCAGACACACTAGGGCCACTAAAAGGCATTCCATTCTAATCTCAGTGAAATTAAACATCAGTTAATACAATCTTGACAACAAAGGGCTTTAAGTGCACAATGACTATTCAAAAATAGTTCCATATACATTTATTTTTGAATTTATAAGAAATATTGGTTTATATCCTGTATTTTTCTTCTTTCTTTTTTATTTTGTTACATAAACATTCGGTGAGAATATCTACTCATAATTTATCCTTTCAAGCCACTTTTCAAGCTAATACATATTTTTCTGGATGACTTTGACTTAGATTTACATTTTTTTATCTCAATGATTGGCAGCTGATAAACATCATCTTCAAAATTCAGCTCAGTAAGAGGATGATACTGATAGAGAAGACTAGTTTGTTTTTACTCATTTAAAATAAAATTTTATTTTCCCCTCCCCCTCCATAGGTTCTTTAATTTTCCCTCGACTAAAAGCATGGAGAATAAGACATCAAACTCAATGTCTGAAATTCAGCCTTAAAGGTGTTTCATGCTCCATTATTTTCTTTGTGGTATTACTCATGTTCCTACTGATCTCAATTCACACTGACTACATTAAGTTCATAATTTAATCCATTTTAATTCTACCAAAAGTAGGATCCTATAGAAGACACAGGCTAAATATTTGGTGGGGGCGGTAGTGGTGAGGAGGGTTGTGTTGTCTTTTTTAATTAGCTCCTAGAGAGTTGCGAAATTTGGTTTTTACAAGTATCTCCTTTTTTTTCCCTTTAACTCCTGGGTGGTTGTCAAGCAGTAAAACCCAGTTCTTAATGCACTTCCATAGAAGTTTTTTCACTAGTCACTCGTTCAATAGAGATTTGCCTCCTACCCTCATCATTCCAGGGCTTCCTATTTTCTACACTTCATTCCCTATGTTGCCACTGTAAGTATATCTGATTGATTGGTCCCAGTGCATCCTTATGTCCCTCTTCAACACATTTCCTGCTTCCCCATAGAGTATCCCCCCCCCCTTTCTGTTTTCCTTTCATTTCTTTCCCAGTCTTGACCACTGGCTGTCTGAGGACATCTGTTTTGAATCAGATATGGCTAACTTCAGCCAAATTTGCTTCCTGCCATTTCCTTTAGCTGCACTATCCCCCTTCCTTCTAGATTCCTAATAAGAATGTGCATTATGATTCTACTTTTTTCCAGTTGAACAGATGCAATATATGCCACCTTTGGAGAGCTTCCAATTGTACAGTGGCAGAAAAAGTGTCCATACTTAGTTCCAAGGAGTTCTGACAGGTGGGGTGATCAAACTGATTTGCATTTATTTGTCGAAATTACTGACTTCTTTTCAATCTCCCAGTACAAAAGATCTGTTTTAGGAGGGTGTGTTATTAGATGTGAATGATACTATTGTCTGCCTTCGATCTACCTGCTTTAGTGACCTCTAAATTTGCTTCGGTCCACAGAGCAACTAGATGACTTGAAAGAATTCAAAAAACTACTCAGCATAAAGGAACATTTTCAGAGCATCAGTGTTTGTCAAGAGTTGTCAAATCTCTCTTCTTCAGGTGGTATGTGGAATTTCCCACCAGAACTATTTAAGATCTGTTGTTCTCATGAAAAGTTCTACTTCAGGTTTTGGTTTTCAGGGGGATTGCTGAGGTATTTCAGATGGGAGTTTTGTTCTACAGGACCATATTATCATATTAATGCTCATGGCTTCCTGAATTTTGGCCTTTACATTTGCTTGGCATTCTGCTCTGAGCCAAACTTCTCAGTCATTAATGAAAATATAAAGCAATTCTGCATATAATATTGGTGCTGGAAGCAGTGCCAGCATCCTTACACAACTCATGTATATCCATCTGGACACAGTCACTCCCAGGGGTCTAAGAAGTCATGTAGCAAGACTAAACTCCAAGCCAATTAGCACGAACTTTGCTTTAAAACTTCCAGGCATAATGTAGCAAACCCTTAAAACCAGCAGGAGTTGGGTACCTAACTGCTTTTGATGTTTTTGAAAGTCTAGCTCTAAAAAATACAAGCGGCAGCTAATAATTTAGTAATTCTATCAAAACAAGCAATTAAGTGTGTCTTGTATGATTTGTTCTCTGTAAAAATCATGCTGTTTGTTTACCCAAACTTCTATTACCCTCTAGACTTTACTGATTTCATCTCCGGGTATTTACTCAATTATTTTATAAGGAATTGAAATCTAATTCATGAGCTACTCACGGTGACACCTAAATCTTTTCTCACAGCCAACCTGTCAAATGAAGATGATCAGTCAGTATAAAATTGACTATTTTTGCCAATGTGTATTACTATACTTAGAGAGTAGAAAGTAACTGAGCTACAGTTCAGTTAAATTTCATGTTAAGAGTTTGCTGAGCCTTCCAAATTATTTTAAATTACCTACCTTTCCTAACTTTCTGCCCTGATTTAACTGAGCAATGTAGTTTAACTACTGTAGCTCTTGCAGTTCTTTTTCTTCCACAAATTAGCATAAGAATGTCCATATACAAAGGCTTAGGCAAAGGTCCTGCAGCTTTGCACAAGGCATTAGGCTCTGCCTCAGCTCAGTTTCTTGCGGCTCACCCAGTTTGTCATTGAAGGTGGAGTTTGTGCCCTTTTTTTATATGTAATGTGTCTTAAGAGAAATCTTAGCAAATACACTCAGAAAAAAATAGTAACTTAAGTCCATGAGCATCACCTCTGCTTAAACTTTTATTACACTTAGTACATTATATTACATTCTACAGTCAGGGGTGGGTTGGTGTCTGTTAGATGGTGACACCAACACTGTCATATTGTCACAAACATTTCTGCCACACCTTGAGAAGAGCACAATGGAAATGGTTGCAGATCCATAAAGCGTGTTGATCCTAAGTGCTGCCTGATACGGCCCTTAGGTACTGGTTCCTGCAATGCAGTTCATGAAAATTACAAATAACAAAACTCAGAAAAAGCAGAATGTTGGCTAGAAGCAGGGGGAAATGCAAGTAAGAAAAGAGATAAATGGTTATTTTTTAAATTCCCTGAATCCTACTGCAAGTGCCTGCCTGACCCGTGCTTCTGAGAGAAATCATGATTATCTGCCGAAAGCTCTCAACCCTACTTCCATGCCTAAACTGTCCTTTTGGTAGGGAAGATTGCTTCATTCTTTTCCCTCAAAAGATGGATGAAAGTTGGGATGCTCTCAGTATAACTGCATTCTTGTGAAGGGAAATTCAGAACTCAGCACAAGCTTCACTCTGGAGAGTGCAATGACCAGCAGCAACAAATAAGGTTCAGACAGAGGAAGTCCCCATCCTCCCTGCAAAATGCAGCCAGTTGTACGTGGAGAGATGAAGGAAGCTTCAGCACAAAGGATGGGAAATGTTCTTCTGGAGATTCTGCTGCCTGAAATCTTGGAGACATATAAGCAGGGGAGAAGGGAAGGATCGGAATGGACATGGGCTTTATGAACTGCCTACTGTGACTTAGAAACTTAAATTTTGTCCAAGATGCATGTCAGTAAATTGCTTATGTGGATCCAGGACTTCATACTCCCATGATGCATCCATGTCTCCTAGAGTGGCAGTTTGAGAGGGTGTTTCATGGGAGCTCATCCTGGGTAGAGAATAGAGGTGGGAACAAGTTGCTGTTTGTTATTCCCCAGCCTTTTCAATTTCATGGCAGCTGGGGTCTTCTGGTTCGTGTTCAGAAAGCAAGATAAACTTGAGGCTTCTGCAGGTGTGACAGTATCTTTAGTCAGTGAAGAATATACAGAAAAAGTAAGCTAAGAACAAAGATATTAAGACTGCAGTAGTAAGAACTGAATAAAAGACTGTTAAAAAAACAACTAGCATTTACTTTTCTATGCTTTTAAGTCAAGTCATTTTAAAGCAAAAAAGTTCAAACCACCTTGAACATTGACAGTTTCAACCTGCATCTACGATGCATAGATTTCTGAAGTTCTTCTTTCCTAAAATTAAATCATAAAGTATGCTATTATGCAAATGTTTTGGGTTTGCACCTAAAAACTGAACTCCCAATATAATGAGTTTTTATCCCACCTCCTGTCTTGTCTCCTTTTCCCCCTCCCCCCCAAAAAATTAAAATGTCAAGTGGCTTTTTAATACAATAAAATACGTGTTTTTCAATAACTTTTCTTTCAGCCTCGGTTTCAAGATAAAAAGTGTTTAATACTGACACTGGAAAATTAAATATGGAATTTGAAATCATATCACAGTTATGCGGTACTGTATGCACGAACAGATCTCAAAGAAATTTGAGATCTCAAGGAAAGCAACATGTATTTGTCTATCTGGCTTAGTGTAAGCTGTGGGACAGACAGGGTAATTTTTCTTAGGGTCTGTTGAAAGCAAGCCAGAACTCAGAAGTTCCACTGGAATAATTCCTGGATGCTTTATCCCAATCCCACTCTGCCTCAGATCAACCATGATGATCTGCATTTTATGTAAATTCACCAGCAACAAGGACTTAGAAATTAACTGACAATTCTATTAATTACCTATGGACCAGAACACAAAACAACTCCCTCTCCCAACAAAGCTGTCCTGATTCTGTAGATTATCACTACTAAACAAAGTAAAACTGAAAAATAGTACTGGACCCCCACGTACAAAATACCGTTTGGAAGTGGTAACATAATCAGATGTGCATGAATAAAGACGTCAAGACTGATTTAGTAAACAGACCATTCAATAATCTCTGTTTTCTTGGATTTTACTGCTTAACAGCATTTAAGCACATCTAAGAACCCAATAAGCATGCAATATGGTAAACTACTACTGTGAATGCTATGAATTCAAATTTTTTTCATTTTCTGAGGTGATAAACTGAGGACACCTTTCTACTTTCATTTCAAAATCAATTTTGTCACTGATTTTGCTGAAACAAAAGAAGGTCTTATCCAAAGACCTACCATTAAATAGAAAAGAAATACTGTGAATAACTTTACAAGAGCTTCCAAATTTCGTATTAGCCACAGTGGAACAAATAATACTCAAATAGCAATAGAAAATAAATGAGAAAAATGGAAATATCTGCTCAAAAACATTTTTTATTTTAGCGGATGGTGAGTTTCCATAGAACTGATGTTGCAGTAAGTTAGTGGCAATTTGAATTTAATGAAGGACAGCTGAAAAAAAATCATTATTCAAATCGCCCCCTTAAATCTCTAAAGGCACCCTTCATGCACATATCGTGAGGGGAAGAAAATGCATAGCTGAGCAGATATTATTAAAGTAGAATATATACTACACTAGAAAACTGATAAGCATATACCTGATAAGTAAAACCCTCTTCACTATGCTGAAGAACTGATAAAGTAAATGCCAAGATTTTATTATCAAACCAGTTCTTTATTAAAAAAAGTACAGGAGAGGATCCAAACTTCCAAGATTTAATCACTTTTACTGTCAAGGGAGAGAGGGAGAAACCAAACCCTGCCCTGTTCCACTGGTGCAAATCTAGATTTACCTATCTGATAGCAGAGTTTTGTTCCACTCATCCAATACTTATTTCAAGGAATTTTGGTCTACTAGCAGTAGTGCCCATCTGTAACCTCAGACTTAAGAAGCCATTAAACTCCTAATTGCTGGAAGCAGGAAAGATATTCCAAGGGAAATATTACTCTGTACTTGACATCTTACCACACTTTATCTCTAAGCATCAACCATGGACTTCTACCATCTGCAGAGGTACAGAGGTCCTTTGGGACTTCTGTTCTCTCTCCTGTGGCCAGTCTTAAGTTTCACGAACCATTTAAAGTGACTGAGTCTGCTGATGCCAAATGTGACTACATTTGCTTTTTAGCAGGCAGACCTGGGCTGAGCTTACAATTAAAGGCTACACTGTGCAGAGATGCAACAGATCAGCACATTCACTTCTGTTTTACAGTAGCAGGGCAAATCCAGGCAGACCACAAATTCTCAGGTGAGTTATTCACCTGGCTTTTTTACTGAGACCAATCTTTAAACAGCATGGTATGTGCTTTATCCTACACATTCATGCAGTAGCAGAGACCAGCATAGGATGACAGCAGAAGTTAGAAGTATCTGACAGTGAATAATTTCCAAATTCTCAAGTGAGGTTTTACATGATCATGTTCCCTGTAACAGCAGATGACTGGGTTCCCTCTCCTGAGGTTTATCTCTCATCCTTCAAACCAGTATTGCCATTCTGCTACTGTCACGACATTTAAATATTTTTAGGTGGCTATCCAGTGTTAGAAATCACTGTTCTTCACTCATGACTGGCTTTTTCTGATTACCTATTCTGCAAGGATAAGCAGTTTAAAAATAGTAAATGTTTATCCAAATAGAAATATCCCTAAGTACTTCAGAAATAAGGACATGGCAGGGAAGAAGAAAATGTGAGAACTATTCTGGGGGTGAAAAGAGAGCACTAAAATATGGAAGAGCACTCCCTTACCCATCCTTCCATTCCCAAAATATTTCAAGACCCAGGCTTCACTCAGGAAATCTGAGACTGGTGGCAGAGAAGGGAGTAACACAGCAGTCAGACTGAGAGGCAGGTGGCACAGCAAAAAAGAACAGGAGTGAACACTTGCAGGTTTAGATAAACTGAAGACAGGGACAGAGAGTTATTTATGCAGCACAGATCAGTACAACTGGGGTAAACTCAGGAGTTGACACCAGAGGCACAAAAAAGGAGATACTGAAATCTATGTATAAAAATACATATACATAGTATATCCTTGTGGGAGGAAAATCTTCAACTTTCCTGTAGTTTTGCTCTTCCTTTAATTCTACAGCATTCTATTTTAGATGTTTGCACCATACATTATAAACAGGTCAGAGGAATAGAGATTGTGTAGCCTCTAAATGAAGCTGGCCTGAAACTCAGCTCTGAGCAAAGACAGCGACAGCGGAGCAGATTGCAGATCTGACAGCTCCTGCACGCTGTGGCTGTGCCCTTGCTCTACAGTCAATGCTCAGCTCACAAAATAGTCCATCAAAGGGGTGGCCCAGGCCGCCAAACTGATGTAGCAAAACCCTCTCCTAAAGTTATACCTGTGATGGTAATTTTTTTTTTTAAATGTCCCTTCCCTTTCCACAGAAGAGTAATGTTCCGTTCTGTCATTCACAGCTTTGTTACAAAGTCCCAAGGTTGTCCCAAGAGCTGACCAGTTGCATGGCACAGTAAAGTACAAAGATGTGATATCATGCATGGACTGTTAGCTTTATTATGGGTTAATTGGATTAATTACCTTCAGTGCAGCACTCGTTCCAGAGCTGATAGGCTCAGTGTATCCCTACACAATGCAGTCATGTTCTCCACCTCTCTGCTTCTCACCCTTGTTTTTAAAATGGGGATAACAGCTTTTCCCAACTACTTCACAAGGATCTTGTGAAAACAAATTGACATGCTGAGATGCTCAGATGCTGAGGAAATCCAGTGAAGCATGCAAGGTAGGAGATAAGAGACGGCCCTATTGTGGATTACATGAATAGGTACTCTTAGAATGACTGACAGGACGCGTCTGAATCCGTAATTAATGCTAAACACTTCAAGCAAATATTTATCCCTGTGACTTCACATAAGATGGTGAGTTTTGATGCAAAAAAAGCAGATTTTCACCCAGAAAAATTCATGCAGGGTCACTGACCCAGAGAGATGTATACAGAAGCTCCAAGAGTCATCAACAAACAGGGCTGAGCACTTTTGGGTTTTGGCAAGGCTCAAATCCCAGGAAGGGATGATAGAGTTCAGGTCTGTTTGCACGGATAATTGAAGCTCTGGTTTTCAAACCCCTGAAAACAGAGTACATTTAGACCTATAATTCACAGTCTTCCTGTGACATGTAGCGGCTTATCAATTATATGTTTTACAGGAAATTTATATTCCCTGCTTCCTTAGAGAGCCCAGAACAAACAAACAAAACAAACAAATCCTAATTTGCATTTGTTTACAACTGAAAAAAAAATGTTTCAAATAGCAGAGAAGTGAGTATTCTGCAGGGAAGAGTAATTTCTATCAGCATCCAAAGAAGCTTTTTATACTTATTTCTTGTGAAATGCCTGTGCAACATCTCCCTGATAAATAAGCTGTCCCAGTCCCAGGGCAGGATTCCCGTGCTTATTTAGAGTGGCATATGAGTGATACCAACAGGGTCAAAGGGAGGACCCCCAAGCACTTCACAGGAGACATTCAGAACTTTCCAGGAATAAATCTTCGGAGAACACATTTGCTAAGATGGCTGTTTATAGCCATTTATGTGATAAAGAGAGACTTTTAGGTTCCCAGAGCCCTTTAAGTGCAAATGACATTATACAGCATGTATGTACTGAATGAAAAATAGGACTTGCAATCTAAAAGTACCAATGAAAATGCTACTAAAACATATGGTCTATTATGGTTGAACAGATTTTTTTTCAAGGTATTAAGGAAAAAGGCATTAGGTATAATACCAGATTCTGTGAGATGTTGTAATACAGTGTGTGTTGTCTACACAGCTAGGGCTGTGCCCAGATCCAATACTGTTTTCATTTGCATTTTGCCTGGAAGTCAGTAGCAGCTCTACCTATCTATTGAGGGTAGGAAGGCTCTGCAGAGGGTTCCAGACAGGCTGGATTGATGGGCCGAGGCCAACTGTACATGGTTCAATGAGGCCAGGTGCTGGGTCCTGCACTTGGGTCACAACAATCCCAGACAGTGCTAGAGGCTGGAGGCAGAGAGGCTGGAAAGCTGTCCTGTGGAAAAGGACCTGGGGGTGTTGGTCAACAGCAGCTGAACATGGGCCAGTGTGTGCCCAAGTGGCCAAGAAGGCCAATGGCACCCTGGCCTGTATCAGCAATGGTGTGGCCACCAGGACCAGGGCAGTGATCGTCCCCCTGTAGTTGGCCCTGGTGACGCCTCACCTCAAATCTTGTGTTCAGTTCTGGGTACCTCACTACAAGAAAGGCATTGAGGGGCTGGAGTGTGTCCAGAGAAGGGCCATGGAGCTGGGGAAGGGTCTGGAGCATAAGTCTGATGAGGCGTGGCTGAGGGAGCTGGGGGTGTTTAGTTTGGAGAAAAGAGGCTGAGCTGGGACCTTCTTGTTCTCTACAACTGCCTGAAAGGAGGTTGTAGTCAGGCAGTGGTGTCAATCTCTTCTCCCAGGTAACAAGTGACAGAATGACAGGGAATGGACTCAAATTTCACCAGGGGAGGTTTAGTTGGGATAGTAGGAAAAATTTCTTCACTGGAAAGATGGTCAGCCATTGGAACAAGCTGCCCAGGGAAGTGGTGAAATCACCACTCTTGGAAGTATTCAAAAGGTATGTAGATGTGGCACTTGGTGACTTGGTTTAGTGGTGAGCAGTGCTGGGTTAACGGTTGGACTCCATAATCTTAGAGGTCTTTTCCAAGCTTAATGATTCTATGGTTCCAAAAGGATAAGCATAATGAACTGCGTGTTTGGAGTACCTAAAAGGAAAGTCTTGTACCTGTGTGTCTGTTGTACGTCAAAACTCTTTGCCACAAACTTGGGCAACGCTGAGAAAACCATAGGATACACCTTCAGTTCAGATACTGTGTCAGAGCTGGCTGTCCACGTGTCCTGTATCATTAGTCAAGAGAAACACAGCCTTCCATAGCCCAATCCATCCATACCAGTGTAAAGGTGAACTGTCCCTCAAAAGTGTTTATAGCTCTCTAACAACATAAATCTGGACAGATGAATTTCACTGTCAGCATCACTACCAAATACTGCTGAACAAGGCACAATTTCTATCTTTTTTCCTGCTACAACTGCTTCCACCACAAGTTTCTTCTATAGATTTTTACTCCAGCATGAGGCAAAGCAAGGCTGCTTGCTAACATACAGTTTCCAGACACTATGACATGAGTTACTGACCTGTAAGTAACAGTCCTACTCTTCCACTTGAACTCCCTTCACCTGCTGGCTACACACACATACAATTTTAAAGTTATATGATTAACTTCTTTGGTTTCCTAAAACTTATTAAATCATCTGCCTCATTTTATACTGCAGCACGTCTAAGAGAAAAATAATTAAAACAAATTTGCTGACTTTACTGGGGACTAGAAACACATCTAAGCAGTCACAATAGCCGTATTTCCTGGTTATTGCGGGTTGTAAATAAAGAGTGGCACTAACTTTGGGTTTGTGTATATCGCCATAAACCCAGAATGTTTGACTCACTCGTGTTTGACCTTAGCATAGAATTTCCCATGTCAGGAGAGTGTTGCTTTTGAGTAGCAATATCCCTGGTATATAACCCCCAAGCTAAGTATAGCCTATCACAAAAACTGTACTTCAACAGTGCTTTCCCTCTGGGAATAATAAATAATAAATAGTATAGAAATTGGATGTGCACATTGGTTTTAAACTTCAGTAACACTGTCAAAATGTTGCCTGGCTAAATGAGCACTTTAAACAGAATTTTAAAATAGTGTCCAGAAGAGGATTAAGTGTTGTTTAAATTTTTTTGCTCATAAACCTCATGAGCTGCAATGATTTTAAGTAGTTAAATCTGTATTTGCTTTTCCATAAAAGTACCTCTAAGTAATTGCTCTCATAAAGATCAATACTAGGTTTCAGCTTAAACAAAATTTCTATAACCAAATTAGAAATATTTTGCTCTAAATTATGCCCTGCTACACTTCTGTGACTAGGACTGCTGTAGAAACATCCTGGTGCTTTCCATAAAAAAACAAAGCAATAAAGATAAATATCCTAAATAAAGATGTAAATATCCTATACATAATGTGTGCTTAATGAGATTACTCATTGTAAATAACTCATGCAAAATGTTTCCTGATGATGATGTCAAGCAGCTATGTGGGTCAGTGCAGATAATGATTTTGAGCAGCTTAATGTTTATCATAGAAAATTTTTAAATGTATTATCAACTTATCTTCAGGATTTTTGAGCTTGTTTTGCAATTTTGTAACCTTCCCCTAGTTTCACTGGGATCACAGGAACTGCTATGGGAGGAAGGACAACATATGTTATAAATTAGGTATACATATTTCTTTATCAAAGGGCTATTGCCATTTTAAAAAATCTTCTATCCCCTTTCTTCCCTACTACTTGACAAAATAGAGGAGTAAATGGCTTCTTTTGCCTTATCTCTCAAAATTTACTCCTAAACCTAATCCCTTCTGTTTACACATACTCTGCTAGCCTCTGCCTCTATCTACCCAAGCATGAAGCATTTGCTGCCCTGCTGGGATGTGCTGTGGTTTGCTGCTAATCCGACACTACCTTAGTCTAGCTGGAATTTTCCCCGCTGAATCCGTAAATCAGATTACAGGAGAGACTCTTCAGCACCTCCAGCTACTGCCAACAACAATAGACACAGCATGTTTTTCCCTGGGGAAGGCTGGGGAGGAGTGGTGAAAACAAGAAGGAAGCATCAGAGAGCTATCCAAGGCGAAGAGGGATTTAAGTGGCTATTTTAAAAAGCAGCTTCATAGCTGGAAGTTGGTGACAGACTCAGCATTGCAGGGTACAGACTTTTTTAACCACTCGTTTAAAGAAGTGGACAATAAACTGCATTGAGCACTGGGCAAGGAGGGGTACAAGAGACTTAAGAATGAAGAAGATCTGCAGGAGTATAGAGACCTAGCAGAAGTATGCATGGCATTACGTTAATACCTCCTTTAAAAATAAAGCTGGGTTTTAGCACTCAGAATTTTCCATTGCCATCAGCACCAAGGTGAAAGACAGAAGAAGCACTGTATTAATAGCTCTGTTTTCAAGTATTTCAATTTAGCCACAAAAAACATTCACCACCACCTGGATTGTGAGTGAAATTTATTAGCCAGCAGAGGATTAATAGAAAAAGACTTAAAGCTTAGAGAGACCCTGCAAAATGCATTTTTTGGAGTGCAGAGCAATCTGTTTATTTTATAGAGCACAATTCCACTGGGGAGGATGGGACAACGTTAAGAGGCACAATGCTAGTCCCAAGAGAGAGCCAACTCCTGCCAAACAGAGACATTTATTTGTTTTGTGTTTAACAAAAGCAAGACTGATTTCAGAAACAATTCTTCCAGGCTCATAGCCCTAGACCAAATCAGAATATGCATGTTTCAAATACGTTTCTGCTTGGCTCCATATCATGCCAGAACATTCTTCACACAGAGCACAACCACCAGAACTAACTTGCATCTTCCAAGTCATCTTCCAAAAGTACAAATTTCTTTAAAACAATTCCTGTGAAGTGAATCTCAATACAAAAGCCTTGATTTGTTTAAGCCAGGAATGTTTATGTTAACTCTCCAATCAGGAATGCTAAATTCAGAGTTATGCAGGGCAGTAATGCATTCCTGTCCCTCCAGTGTTCCCAATAAACCGGGACAAGAAAAAACAGGAGTAACTATATCCTCTGTGCACAGATCTATCCCATGTAAACAGAGCAAGAACATATGCAGGTTCGAAGAGGAGTGAAAGAGGAGTGACATTTGCTGTCCTTGTGCTACGGATATAAGCAAATAAAGGGGCAGAAAGACTGAGAGTTCAGCTGCAGAGTAGCCTGGCACCCAAAACCTTCACTAAATTTCTGCAGAATGTAGCACCTATGTAAATCTGCAGCCCGTGAGCTATGGCAGCAGATACAGTTACTGCATTTACCCTGCAAGGACCTTCCTTAGGTTCACCTTCCCTTAAAGTCACTGTCCCCCTCTTCACATTGAGGGGAAGGCTGACGCTGAATGAGGCTCTGCTTAACACATGTGCCAGATCCTTTACCTTTTGTGCCCACACCCCTTTTACTGCTCCGTCCTGCTGCTTCTCCGTGGCAGATGATGCCCAAAAGGGATTTTCTCCGTGGGCTAGAACAGTGGGCCAAAGAGCTCTGCTGAGAATGCAGCAGGGAAAAGCAGAGGGATCCTATTAATGCTGCAGGGTGATCTAAGGTGAATGCTTGTGCCGAATGCCAAGCTCGAGAAAAGCTGTCAAGTGGGCTAGAAGGAAAGACAACCCCAAATGTTTTTGCAACACAGGTGCAGCTTCTGACACTTCATAATCTTTACATAATGGATCTAGCTAGCGAGCAACCGCAGCGATACGGAGGTTTAGTATGATAGAGAGCAGTACAGTGAACTCCTTCTGGAGTATTTTATAATCAAACACTACAATCCCTTGGAAGACGTGACTAAAAGTGCAAGTGCAGACAAAGCCACCCTTAGGTAATTCCCTTGATTAAAACTCTCAGACTTAAAATGAATCTAATTAAGGACATTGTGAAGGCACAGAAAGGCAGAATTCACTTATGGCCTCTTTTGCAGATGGTGAGTTGCCAAACAGAATTTACAATCTTAACTGCAAGAATCATCAACAAATTCAAACGGGACGGTAAATTAGAGATGGCAAAAGTCAGACTGTTACATAACAGCAATGCTGCCAGATCTCCTGGTTCTTGCATTAGATGCAAAAGGCACTCCCAAGAGAGAACACAGAGCTTTTTATAAAAAATGCTAAAAAAGGAGAGCCCAGACACATGCCATCCCCAGTGACACAGACAGCACAATTGATGAAAGAGGATACCTTTTCTAGCAGTTTGTTTTTCCTTCGTTGTTTGACAGTGTTCCCTCTACCACTGTTGAGAGACATCTAAACACATGCTGTCATCGTCTAATAGAGTTGTCACAACTGGCCAGATATCTGCTTTTCTTATTTTTTTTTTCCCACAAGCCTTTTATAAGAAGCAATATGCTTTGATGTGTCACTAGAAGTTTCATTTCATTAATCAGCTTTCTATCAAAATTCTGATGTTTCATAGATATTTTTCTGTGATAAAGGCAAGTCAGTTAAAAAACACTGTTGAAAAAAAGATAGTGAAAAATATCGACCACTTAGAAGTTAATTTCTGTCTGATTTAATTTCCTCCAACCGTCTGCATTAGTCTCCCAGGAAAATAAGTCTACTGAAGTATAGTAAAATGTGCCTATAAATATCTGATACAGATAAGACAGACAGAAAAATCTGTTTGGCTGCATAGAATATTGTTTGATAAAAAATGAATTAAAACTTGGGAATTACAACTTATTTGCCTTCACTCCATTCAGCTTTTATAATCAAGAAAAAATATAGATAATAAGCTTCAAGTAGGCAATTACCTCAAGGATCACATGTTGTACTCTAGAATCGAAAAAATAGCAACCAAGTGAATGGTTGAACTGTATTCTAATAGAAAGTTTGGGGTTTTTTTTCATAGACTCAGGATTGTCTGGGTTAGAAAAGACCTTAAAAGACCATCTAGTCCCACCCACCTCTGTCACTGGCAGGAATGCCTTTCACTAGAGCAGGTTGCCCAAAGTCTCATCCAGCCTAATCTTGAACACTTTCAGGCATGGAGCATCCATAGCTTCTCGGGGCAATCTGTTTCAGTGCCTCATCAACCTCACAGTAAAGAATTCCTTTTTTATGTTCCATCTAAATCTACTCTCTTTCAGCTTAAAACCACAACCACTTGTCCTGTTGTAACAGATCCTGTTAAAAAGTTTGTCCCCATCTTCCTTATAAGCCCCCTTTAAACGGGGAAAGGCCACAATCAGGTCTCCCTGGAGCCCTCTCTTCTCTGGGGTGAAGTGACCCAGCTCTCTCAGCCTGTCTTTATCAGAGAGGTGCTCCAGCCTTCTGACCATTTCCATGGCCTCCTCTGGACATCCTTGTTATGCTGGGATCCCGGAGCTGGACACAGCATTTCAGATGGGGTCCCATCACAGCAGAGCTAAGGGGCAGAATCCCCTCCCTTGCCCTGTTGGCCACACTGCTTTGGATGCAGGCCAGGATACAATTGGCTTTCTGGGCTGGGAGTGCACATTGCCAGTTCATGTCTAGTTTTTTATCCACCAGTTCCCCCAGTTCCTTCTCCTCAGGGCTGCTCTCAATTCCTTTATCTCACATCTCACAGTATGTGCTGACACTGGTGATTATCTCGACCCGGGTGCAGCACTTTGCACTTGGCCTTGTTAAACTTAATGAGGTCCACATTGGCCCACGTCTCCAGCCCGTGACAGTCCCTCCGGATGGCATCTCCTCCCTCCAGCATACCAACTGCACCATTCAGCTTCGTGCCTCCTGCAAATTTGCTGGAGGTACACTCAATCCCAGTGTCTATGTCGCTGATTAAGATATGAACTAGTATTGGTCCCAGAACAAGTTTCCACTCTAGCATAATAACATTTGAAGTTACTCTGATCTTAGACAATTTCTCATGCTAACCAAGACAACGAAGCTCAATCTTCAGTTTACCATTTTTTGTGACAATATATTAGCTATGCATGCACAGATATCTAACAAGAGACAAGCAAAGAATACTCAAGATAAACTCTTTCATTTTTTGTGGTTTAAGAAACAAGTATCCTAAAAAATGCCCAAGGCATTTAAAGCCACTATGTAAAAAGTCAGATCATGGTGTTGCACTGAGTGCAACTGCTCTTGACTTGCTACAAATGTCCAGCACAATTTCAGTTCTCAAAGCATCACACTATCATACTTGTGCTCATGCTGCAACCCTCTTAATATAAACACAAAACAGCATAAACCACACCACAAAGTCAATCCAAAGTCTTTGAGAATGGAAACCAATAATTACAACGAGTTAATAATTAGTTACTGGTCTACATCCTCACCTGATAAAAAACTACTTAGCTCAACTGTTCAATCAATATTTTTAAGTGGGTCTCATCATACAGATAAACAGAAATATAAATAATTTGAACATAATATAAAGACAACCAAAACCCCAGAGCTCACAGTCACTTGCAAGATTAGTGAGAGACTGAGGGAGAGTGACAGCTTGAATTTGTTTCTCATTCATCTACTCATAAAAGGTGACAGGTTGATAGCTGTGGACCAACATCATGCTGTGGTCCAGAGCCAATGAAAATGTCAACAAAATCTTGCCAACTCCTTAGCTGCAATAAATCATCATAGCTCTATTAGTCAGCCCTCTAACTTCCAGCATCCAAAAACTTGGCTCTATCTACAATGCATGCTCAGACAAGATATAAATCAATGCAGTGTCAACTTGACCGCAGTTGGGTTTTTTCCCCCTCAAATATTACTGTGTCTTTGATAGTTAAAAGCAAATCTCACTGAAGTCATCTAATTTGCAGGAGGAGGAAAGCATTTACAGCAGAAATTTCATATAAACTCAGCAGACCAAGTTTCACTCATTATCCATCATCCCAAAAGCTGTTCTTACCTATACTGGGCAAATTTCCACACTGAATAGTCTGTAAAGCACTTGGAATCATCAGTCTTTCTTCCATGAGAATGTGGAAAAGAATAGATGCATCTCCCTTTTCCTGCATCACCACCCAGATCTGGGGGGCTCCCAGTCCCCACACTTAGCTGGGGCCCAGTTACAGAAATCAACATTAACTCCACACTCCCTAAGCTGGATCCCATCATCACCCTATACCACGCTTGTCACTGAGTTGAATGCATTAAATTCCTGAAGAGTCTGAACTTCTGGAGAAGCACTGTTAAGCCACTACCCAAAACATCAACAGTTTATGCTTCCCAAGGAGCTTGGTCTAGACTTGGGACTCGTTTCTGTTCTTCCTCAAATCCATTAATTATGGAAACTTTCCCCGCTCAGGGCTGCTCCGAGCACAGAGACTTACCATTCAGTCCCTCAAATCTTTGTATTAAAAGGCTCAAACTTACGGTAGAGTGCTGAATGGGTATCCAGGCAGGTGTTTCGACTGAGCATTTGTGAGATGGGCATCTGCCATGGCTCTGCTGCAAATAAGTGAAAAGGGCATTATACACAATACAGTATGTGCTGCAATCGCTAGGCGCAATGGACTCAATTCTGTAGGGAGCGTCGAGGAGTTTGCTCGTAGGCATCACACCTCACAAAGTCATTTTCCACTGTCATGTAGGAAGAATAATCTGCAGTTTGCAGGACCAAAAAGGCCTCATGAGCTGTCTATTAATTTTGCATTGAAGTTCTTGGTTATGTGGATGAAAATACATCCACTCTCAACCCCAAGCGTGAGCCATCTGCCTTCCTCCACACTGGAGCATTCAGAGAACAGCGGAGCATTAGTCAGCAGGTAGAGATCGGCTTTTTGCCCCCATTTCATGACAAGCTGCACTTTTCCACAATGTCCTCTTTGAACCAGTGATAGATGCAGCCTGAAACACCCATCAGGGCTATTTTCTAGGAAGAGTAAGTATGCCCCAAATTTTTAGGGCATGTTTCTTTTCTGAGCGGAATGCTCTGCTCGCTCCCCAGGTTGGTCCCTGGAGAACATGAGCAAGTACCCAAGACTCCTGCAGTTCCCTGAAATCTTGCAGAACAAAAAGAGTGAGGGGTTAATTTAAAGTCTAATGTTCCACATGGCAGTGCAAGATGCAACCATCAGGCCTTCAGGCTGATCTTCCTGTAATTTCCCTTGCATTTGCTGTGATTCAATTACATTTCAGCCAAGGTTTGGAGCCCATCAGAATGAATTGCACAGCAGATTGGGTCAGAGTCCCTGAAGAAAAGTTCAGAATAAATTCTGGTGTCTGCCACCATTACTCTCAGCATTTCACATAAGAGTCAAACTATTATTTAGCTCCCTGAATTGGAGGACTCTTGTAACACCATGTATTTTCCTGAAGCTGGAAATAGTATAGAAAAATAAAAAGCTTTCTTCTTTTTATTTTCATTTAAGCCAGATATATCACAAGCAACTACATTATACCTTTCTTTTCCCCATGCTGAGAGTAAAGGAGAGAAACTTCTGCAAACACTAATGATTAGATGTCACACGATTTTCAGTTTTGAATCTAATTTAAGAACTACTAGTGCTTTGTTCTTTATCTCCAAAAAGTTAACATTTGTAAAGCAGTGCAGTACTACTTTTACAAGTAAAAAAAATAAAAAGGAAAAAATGTGGATATCAGTTTAAGCTTTGTATTCTCCAAAACTTAAAACTGGTTATCTTTAACATTTCCAATTAGACAACTTTAAGAAATATTCAGATCAACAGCTAGCAAGCAAGAAGCATTGTACTTTTAGATGAAAGTTTAGAAAGTCTTGTTTAAAAGGACTTGAAAAAGTCACTGCTATCATGGCAGTATCCTGCAGGTGTGTGTTATCTCCTGTAAGGCAGGGATGAACGCAACAGCAAACAATGTAATCCTATCAAAATAATAAAACTATAGATGAATTCTGATTAAAAAGACTGCCTGAAACACTAGCAATTATTTTTTACTTTAACAATTGTACACTTTCATTCTTTATTCCAAGGCAAGTTAAAGGCAAAGAAATTAATAATGTGCTTTGGACTGAAAACATTTTTCTGATTGAAAAGCCTGATCTTACACAGGAAACTATGTATAGCATTGTCAGGAGTCTCCTCAAAAAGACTCCTCACATTTTTAAGAGGATACCTTTGCAAAATAAAAGCTCCAAATCTCATAGCAGGAGGGGCTTATTCTTTTCAAGGACTCTTGTCTTTGAGATTCATACCTAAATTGTCCCAAGGCCTAGAATCCCCTGGCACTTGAGCATATTCAGAAGTCAAAGAGACAGCAGTAACTGGGAATTGCTCAGAGGCAGCAGTTCTACAGAGTTTCCATTTTTTCAGGGCAAGAGCTGGGCTGGTTGTTCCTCTCGGATGTAGGGCGACCTGCAATATTTGGCCTTTCACAGCTGGATATTTGAATTACTGTGCTGGTAACACGACATTGCACTGGTACTGTCTGAGAAATGCATGTAGTTCAAGGGCAAGGACTGAACACTTTTCTTCTACAGCTTTTTGAGGACTTGGAGTTGGATTATTTTGGACATTTACAGCTGATTTCTTATTTGAATGATCACTTCTTTTTGTATTGTGTAAAAACCAATGCTTTTCATACCTTTCATATCTTAGACCCTCACCTAATTGAAACAGGTCTTAGATATAAGGTTATATATCAGCTGCTGGTAACAATTCTCTTCCTAAATGTTCAGGGTTTTTTTTAATAGCCAAAAGCTCCAACAGGTCACATCTAGAGAAGCTAATTTAAAAAAAATAGCCAAAAAGCACTATATAGAGTATTCTGCAGGCATAGGCAACACAAGTAAGCATAGGAATAAATACATTGGCAAATATTTACAGGCTGTAGAAGGAATTAATTCCATTTGATTATTACTGCTAACATTTTCCTCAGCTTAGGAGTTTGGTAAGCAAAAAAAACTATAGACCTTGGTCCGTTCCACTGAAAAGGTAAAAAAAAAATATGAAAATCTATAGTTTAAAATTGTCTTTCTTCAGACAGCCTTCAAGGGAGGACAGAAGCACCTCTAGTTTGTTTTTCATGTTTGTTAATAGTGGTATGTACATATACCTTGCCCTGCTGTTTGGGAGAATATGTTCCAATAAAAGTTTTGCCCTTCTTAAATGTAAAGAGAGGGGCTGTTTCTCTGTAGCTTATGAATGAGTTATTTCCACAGTCTTGCTTTACTCCCTTCCTTTGAAGATACTCGGACTCCTGCACTAAGCTTCACCCTTGAGACACCTCCAACACAGTGACAGACCCAGCCATCCAGGCAGAGACTTTATCACAGCCTAATGAAATCAAAGCCTTCAAAATACCTAATAAGATCTTCGACTTGTGTAATTTTTGTATAAAGAGACCTCAAGACACAAAAGAATAATTCCATTCTCATTGCTGAATTCAGCATCATTCACGGCTTTTTTTCTGGGCTGGCGTTTCAAATGCTTGATAAATTGCCTAGCAATGATAGAGTCAGGAAGCAATGAAGTGATGACCAAAGTCAGATAGAGATGCTACCCCTGCATTCAGCTAGAGACGGTGCAGTTTCTTCTCTGGAGGCACCGATACATGTAATTCCCAAACCCATAGGTTTATCAAGCCTCCAGAAATGCAGGCCCCATTGGTAACCAGCAGACAGAAAGGCACCAGTCTCAGGAAACAAAAAACAAGGCTGCAAGCCCTTCAGAGTCCATGCCCAACACCTGCCTTCCTAGCAAGCAACCCTTAAGCAAGCTTCTTTCTTACATGCTTTTCTCAGTCAGGTGTTAAAATAACTGACTGATACCAGCACTGTTTAGGAACATCACTATAATGTATTTGGTAATGCATTAACACAATGCAGAGTGGTAGTGCATCAGTGCCCACAGCAATATTGCAGAGGGAAATAACTGCATGTTGAATATTGAACTGGAAGGTGAGAGCTTTGTAGCACTGCACAAGAGAGGTTTCAAGTGACAGAGATGCAGATGCACCTCAGCAAGCTCTGTGTAAGATTTCAAGGAAGAATTCCTCTTTTATGTTGAGTGACTTCAGGAGCCGGTACATATATCTTATTGCCACTTTCTCATAGTCAGGGACAGATTTTTATATATATAAAATATCAATATCAATACCAAATTCAGATGGCCAAATATGACTTAATTTTGTGATCGTGTCTGGAGACACATTCAGAGGCAGATCTTCGCTCTGCAGGAAGATGGAACAAAATCCAGGGAGGATATTTAGGAATATAAAGGTTCAGGGCTCATTAAACTCCAGCACTCTCTAAGATCCGACTTAATCTTTTTTCTCAGAGAAGATATTGCTGATCAGAGTCAAAAGAAGTCACAGGTTAGATTCCATTTGTATCCACTGAAATGACCAGGAATACAAATACAAGAAATTGTATACAAGTCCTTGAGTGAGGTCTCTAGTAACAAAACATTGACTAAAGTCAATCCCAGTGGAAGATTCTCAGCTACTCCTACACATCGTTGCAAATTATCTTCTCTGATGCTCTGGAGAAATGAAAATTGTAGATCTCAACTAGAGGTCTCAGACTGAGCAAAATATAATAATATACCAGGCCATACCCCTGGCCTAATAATTCACTCATAAATAACCACTCGGTTCTCCTTGACTGCACATATCTTCTCATTTTCCAGAAGTCTTGAATCAGGTGAATTGACACAGAAGGAAATTTGCACAGCAGTATCGAACAGATTAACACAGAAAAGAAATAAATGTTTATGTTGAGAATAAGAGCCGCAAGACAGATCTTTTTTGCTTTTCCAGCGATGTGAAATGCATAAAGATGCAGCTCACCTTGGCACTGGGAAATTATCTTCCCACCTCCACTCAGGTCCTCCAAATACCAGAAAAAGGACCTGCTAAGGATGTATAGCTCTGCTATCATTAAGCAGCACTATTATTAATTGAGGCAGCATCAAGCTCTCTTGTTTCCTTTTTCTTGCTCAGTGTCTTCCACCTTGCCTCACCTCTGCAGCTCTCAACTGCTGTGCAGTATCGAGCCCCAGCCATATCTGCCTGAGCTGTTAATTGAACATTTTCTGCTCTCAGTTTACAGAGCTCTTCACAGATTTATGGGAAAAAAATCACCCTTCTCCTTTCATAGCCCATAACCAGCCTCAATAAAGACATCTCTTTAAAACCACCAAATTATAATCTAATGAAATCTGTTGAAAATTTCAGTTGCGCTAAACAAGGTCAGTGCTCAGAAGAAACAAAATGTCACCCAGAAATGGAGATCAAAGTAATTCCCTTCCATTCCTGCTGCTGCCATAGAGACCAGGGAGGGGGAAGAGGGGAAGAAGAAATTTAACAGACTTAATTCTTCCTGAAATTTATAATTAACTACAAGGGAAAAGGGACTATTATCACATTTCTAAAGAATAAAGGAGAAAAAAGTTAAGCTTTTGACAAGATATAATTACTAGACATTACATATGCAGTGCACATTGGTTTGTTCTGTGTAATTTTCTTGAGATTCCCCCCCCAAATGATTTTATTTTTCTAGAAAAGACAACATGTCTCATCAGTTTACATTCATAATGTCTGAAATCTAAATGCTAGAGGCTCACAATAATTGTTCCAAAATTTAACATTGGTAAATAAAGATTTGAATAAATACTCAGATACACTCTCCATCTGCCAAACATCCCTGAGTATGTTCTCCAGCTAAGATAAATGGTAATCAATGAAAAGGATCTTCCTACTCTTCTAAGCCTGTGCAGTTTAGCCAGCAGCCAACCCATAGTCATCAAAGCTGTCCTCAAGTACCACTTCAGAACAGACTTTACTAAATTACATGTAAATTTTATGGATTCAGCGCTATTACACTTTTAGGGTCTGGCAGGAAAACACCACAGTTTGAAGTGCTCATCAGCACCTAATAATGACTACAGAAGAAGATTTTGATTTTTGCTAAATGTGAATCTCTGGGGGGGAAATCATTATGTTTCCTTTGTTTTCAGTTTGTTATAGCCAGGAAATTCAGCACAAAAAAACCCTTAGCTACCCAGTTTATGATTCCAAACTGCAATGATTCAAAGCCTGGAGTCTTGGAAAGAAAAAACAACGAATGTTGCCCAGATCTATTAACAATATGTAGGCACACAAAAATGTGGGGTTTTTCTGTTTGTTTCATATCCAGCTAAATTTAAATCAAATCCTCATGCAGTATAGCTCTCTGCAGCTCTGTTAGTTTTGGTAAGATCATGCTAGTCTGTAACACCTGAGGCACTGGTTAACCTCAGTATCTATATCGAGCTTTATAATTTCCTAATTTTGGGACTGACTCTACAGCCTTTCAGACACATACAGCTTATCTTGTAGGAAGTCCCACAAAACAAACTGAACCTCATTCTCTAAGTATATGCCTTTTTAAATCTCTATATTGAGGTTTTTTTGGATTAACATTATCGAACAGGGGAGAAGGATGGGACAACAGGCCTATGACAAAGTCACCTCAGCATAAATAAATATTCTAACTATTAGCTATTTGCATAAGTATCAGGTCCAAATAATCAATAATTCAACTGAACATTCTAGTGGATGCATCTGCAAAGTGGGACCAGCAGCTGGCACACAGTGTGTGGACCTGCTCCTCACCTCCAGCAGATGACCTGATTTCATGTACCATTCTGCCCTTCTCAGAGCATCTTAGAACTGCTTCTGCTGCCATTCTTAATCAGAGAGGCTGGAACAGCGAGGTCACCCCAGTGGTGCCATCTCCACATTTTTCCATTCTTCAGCCATGTTCTAAAAACACCCTCCAAATCAACTGAGTTGGTTTTGGGAGTCAGCTAAATGCTGAATGATGTTTTTTCCTTCTCACTAGGAAAATTATCCAGTATCCTACTGGGACACAAGACCTGCTCTTACATTTCCCCAATACAGCACACTATCAACAGGCATTTATAATGGTATACTTAACGTAGTTTCAAAGTGAACTAGCTAGACAAATTTTATAGCTCTCCTCTGCTTTACTCTTAACTTCATGCTACTAAGTGGGGTGATGAGTGTGTGGAGTGGGAGAGACCTACAGAAAAGTCATAGCACACCCAGGGTATAAGCCAGGTGTTTGTCCTGTCACTGACCAGTGTAACTTCCTATTGCACATGACCATCATGCATATTGTGAGTTCTGATCACACATCTGTTCTGAATTTTGCCTCGAGTGCACGCAGTGGTGTCCCCTGTTCCACATATATGGCTGGATGAGCAGAAGAAAATAGGATAGACAGATGTTGCTGGCTCCTGGCAACCTTGTCATTCAGAATTGTACACATGCAACTTTGGGATGGGTTAACAACATAAACAAGCTTACTGCTTTTCTCCCCAGCACCAATGCAAAATAGGGGATTTTCCTTCCATCTTTATTTCATTCTTTTAAACACATGAATTAAATTCTTAGAAAAGGTGCTGGATGGACAGCCATGAAAGGAGAGAGATTAATTTTTCAAACTAGACTAATACAGATTTTTTTAAAAAGCTACAAAAATAAAAACAAAATGTCAAACTTCTTCACTAGTGGAATGAACCGAGCCTTTTATTAACTCAAAGAAAAACCAAAACCCAATTTGTTTTCCAGTTTTCCAGTCATGTGAACAAGCACATTTTCAATTAATTGCTCCACGGGGGTAAGTGACACTCAAATTAAATGTAGGACCTGTGTAGTGAGTGATCTGGTGTAAATCTCTACTTAAGTAGAAACTAACAACAAGAATCTCTGAAAAGGAGTAAATGTCGCAGAATTTTCAGTATTTTGATGACAGGAATTTATTTTTGTAGCTAAAAAACCAAGTTCAAGCTGAGTGTTCTCCCTGGTTCTGAAGGCAAATTCCCTGTTTTACAAACTGAAAGACACAGTTCTGGGACACAGGAACCCTGCTGCTGCCAGTGCTCAGTGCTGAGAACTTAGGAGTCAGGAACAAACAGCAAGTGGTTTAGGATTCTTGAATAAATTTGGATTTTTTAAGAGGCGTCTCCTCTTTGTGTACATCTCAAAAGACAGAAGCTTTCAGGTGATAAAATCTGAGATCTTCAGCAAACCTCAAAATACAACTTCCAAACAAAACAAGTGGCAACCAACAATGATAGTTCTTAGGGAAGTTACTGATGTTAAGGATACTGAAACACTAGCCTAGATTGCCCAGGAAGTTTTAAAATCTCTCTCCTGAGAGAAATACTTTAGCTAGCCCTGCCATTGGCCTTGTGGGTTTTAAGGCTGCAGAGTTGCCATCTCTGAGCTCTCCTTTCTAGCAACTAGGGCCAGAAAGCTTTTTGGGTTTTTTTTCCAGTGAAAGTCGATCATCTTTTCTACGCCACCTAACACCAAGAGCTGGGGGTTCCAGGGGAAGCAGCCCCTGTTACAGTGAGGAACATAGAGCTATTTATGTTCTTTTTCACCAGTGGCAGTTCCCGTTGTATTCATAAGTCTGTAAAAGGCAGAAGGATGGAAGGAGGGCTGGCACCTCGAGGAGAGGACAGCATGTTGCCTTTGACTGTTGGGATGCACAGTGGGAATGTTCTTCCCTTTCAAGAACTCCTGGTGCTCCCGCTGGGATGGAGGTTCAACCTAAGCTTTAATTTATACTGAATTCTTTCTAATGATAAAATAATGCCACCAATTAACGTGCTTTATGTGACAGTAAAAGAAAGATGCTATGCTGGGAACATGATCAATTAAAATAAAACAGGACAACCATAAGAAGCTGTCTTTGACTGATTCAGCATTTCTGTAGTCCTGTGTTTAGAAATGCATGGAGAAATGAGGGAAATAAAAGGAAGAGGAAGAATTTGTACAAAATTAATATCTTAAATCTATCTTAAGCGTATACTTTACACTTTGGCTGAAAAAATTCAGTAGGATTTAAGATTTGGCAAGGTTTATCAGAAATTAATTTTATTAGATGCCATCTTTTACCACGCAGAGTTCAAAGCAAGATCTGTAGATCCACTGAATGTAACCTACAAGGGCACATTCACCACAACATTTATGTCATTTTCTATACTGAGAAAATACCAAAAATTCCAGACTAAATGTAATGATCAAGTGTTAAAAATGTCAACTCTTTAAACAGCGTTCATCTTTTGCAGTTTAAAAAGCATTTATCTTTTACTCCCTTTTTATTACTTAAGATCTGAAGAATAAACCTGACGTATTTACTCCCTCTGACATCAAGATCCACTTTTTCAAGACAAAGAATGGCAATTATTTGCATAAATCAGACAAATGGCTATTAAAATAAGGACAATTAACAGATCTGAGGTCAAAAATGACCACATTGTTGTTCTGTAGAATTCATGTTTATCAAAATGATTTTTTAAAAAATAACAATTGTCCTGAAAAAGGTCTGCTCTTATTATACTGGTGAAAATTGGCATAAACAGATAAAAAATTTTAGTGGTTTAAAGGAAAGAGAGTTACTTCACTGAAAATAAAGGAAGTAAGATCAGCTTATGGACCATTACAACACTAGTCCAGCTATTTAAATATGACACCAAGTAAGATGAGCAAATCACTGTAACTTCTTTGGTTTGAAGCTGTTGCAATATGAAAGTGTTCTAAAACTAGACTTTTTCCATTAATCAGCTAAATTACATATGATATTATGTTGTTCCCACATGCATGCAAATAGCAAGCCACGTACAATTCACATTGTATCTCATTCTAACACCAACGTTGGCAGCAAAGACTGAATATCTGGAGTTGAATATTTGAGGCTCACTCACATGCTTGACTTTCAGATCATTTTAGACACTCAGCGTTGGATTGAAGCGACAGAAAAGCTGAAAAGAAAAATATGTGTAGATGGAGTTGGGAGCCCTGCTCAAGGCAGCAGCAGTAGTGAGCTGGCAGTGAATCCATGTTTGTTATTTCCCAGAAGGCCCTGGGAAAATATGCAGTGGAAAACTTTCAGCACCAATTTGTAAAATAAATAAGTGATGTTTCTTGACACATAAAAAAAAGATACTGGGACATGTTCTTTTCCAATTATAACATCCTAAAACTTGACTTATTCGCTCGTCCCAAATCCAATTCCTACCCACCTCCATCCCAAACTCTCTAAGCCAAGAATGGATGCAATTGCAGGTCCCCACCTCACGACAAGACACCCAGAAGTAGGGATAATCACAGCTCTTCTTTTCAACCTTTTGAACTGGAAAGCAACACTTGAGAGTGTGAATTGGATGTTTAGTGTGATCCTGCATCCCAGCTTTGTTCAGCAGTGCTGCACCTCCACTGCTGAGCGCTTTTCACTCGTATTGCATCAACAGGTATCCACAGGTGCCCCTGCTCTGCTCCAGGGCTGGTGGAGGACATAGTCTCAGATCCAGCATGCCTTGTGGGAGCCAGGAGGACCTGGAAAGAACGGGAGGTGAATGAGGCCACAGCCTCCTCCAATTTATCTTCCTTCTGTGCCCTCATTCACCTCTTGTTCTCTTCCAATATGGGTTTCTCCACCAGCAAGATGGGAATGACAGCTGGCATCTGTTTCCATGGCTTCACTACGCTCCCTGCTCTCTGCAGTGGCCACCTACCACCCCTCTCTGCTGCCCATGGATGCCCAGGGTGTATCTTCCTGCCCTTCTCCATGTTACAGGTGGGTGTCCCCATTCTGCACAGCTGTGACGCAAAAAATGACAGCAATGATGACAGCAGTGCTAACCCCTGCTTTGCCTTATCATTTGTGCAGCCTTCAGGTGTTCTGGCCACCCCAGGCATTTTGCAAGTGCTGTGGAAATGCTGAAATTCATTGAAAGTAAGGCAGAACAGGGAGCACTGTGCTGAACCCCAAAGCTGGACGTCCCCTGCTAACTGCTCCTTACAAACCCCACCACCGCCATGTGCAAAGGCGGCTGCAAACACGCGCTGAGCTGCCTGCCCTGGAGCAACAGAAAGAGAGTTCTCTTATCATCACCATGGTATTTAATATTAAGTTAGTTTGCTAAGTTTGAGGATGTCTCAAGGAATCGTTCAGCTTATCCCTACACCAGATCTTTAGGTTGGAAAGTGTCCCTAACCCTGAGGTCCTTAGCCTGACGTCGCTGTTGTGGAAAAGAAGTTGTCTATATTCGTGCTCGGAAGAAATTATTTAGAAGGGCTGTCTTCAAACAGTCCGGTTAGATCTAAAATCAGTATAAGAGTGCTGATTTGGGACCTAGGCATTTTTATTTTTCAGGCCTAGAGAGGCAAGGTAATCTATGTTTTTTTGCCCAAAAAAGCCACAATAAGCCACAAGAAACTTGCATCTCTCCAATCAGAAACACCATGACTATCTAAACTACATCTGATTGGCCTCCTTAAAATCCTAGGACCCATATAATGCCCCCTTTCTTTATTATTCTTTAGTTTACAGAATAAACTGATAAGCTGAGAAAATATGTGCAGTATAACATGTATTCTGAAAGTGCTCTAGTTGCTAGAGATATTAATAGACACAAGCATAGGCTTAGATAAAATATGAAATCCTTTTCCTTTTGCAAGTAAAAAATAAGTAAAAAACATATCATTTAGGAAGTGATATAGAAACAAACTGCATAATCTACAGATAAAGAGAACAAAATGCTCATGGAAGCAAAGCTTATTCTTCACTTTATCTTGCAACCTGACACAGTACATGCTCAATCTATTTAATTACAGGAACAGAAAAATAGCAGAGAAATAGGTACACAGAACAGCAATGTTTCCAGTCCTACCTTGGTCGTGACAATGCACAGACAATCCATTCTGTAAATCTCCACAGGAGTGTATGTAAATCATAAAAATAAATCAGCAAGGGTGAGGAAAGGCTTTTGAATAGCATGAACAGAACCGGAGGCTTGAATCTGCACAGCCGGCTTTTCCAAGTGGGGCCCTCATAAGAAACTCGAGTCCTCCTCCACAGTGCTAAAGGCAGTCATGATGCTCACAGGGATCAGTAAACCCACTAGAAATCGTCTCAAGCAAAACTTCCAGGTGGCTTATCAGGCTTGATTGCTGCATTGTTCAATCTGAGATCAAAATATGCTGTTGAATGGTATGCAGCCCTCTAAATGGGAAGATGAGAACCACAACAAGCACAAAAGAGCAAAAGCATCACATTTCAGCCCTAGCTCTGGTTTCACAATTCTGATCTGCTGTTTCAGTATACCCATAAGATTTCCCTTGCCAAGTCTCTCTCTCTCAGCCTCTCTCTCGCTCTCTCTCTCTCTCTCTCAATCTCTCTCCCTCTCGCTCTCTCCTTCCCTGTCTTTTTTTTCCTCCCCCCTTTCACTCGCTCTCTCCCTCCTCTTCCCTACTAACTCAGAGCAAGCACAAAACACACAACTATCGGGCCCATCTATCACAGCTCTGTCACTCCTCTGCCAAAACAACTGCTTTGGGTTGTAAGGGGTTTTATTAAGGGCATGATTCCTACAAACACACATTGCTGGAAGTGCATGATTGAAACATGAAGGTGTGTGCGAGAACTCGTGCGTCACAGCTACAATTGCTCAGAATTACTGGGTCAGATTCGGATTTGGGAAGTGAATATAAATAACAGCTGGATAAGGCGAACTTTAGCTATAGCATAAAATAATCAGTCAGGGGAAAGAACCGGGATTTGCATATTTACACATGCACGTGGATCTGTCAAGCACAACAGTGTTATAATTATAGTTTACCACCCGTGGAAAAAAACCCTACATTATATACATTATTCAAAGCTGTGCAGGGGAACCCTTTTTTTCCCCATCTATGAAAAATACATCAAACTTTTAATTAAAAGAAAGCACCTTGAACAACAGAGATTAAACACTCCTTAAATCCTCTCCCAAACTTTTCTTCCATCACTGACAGATCCACAGACTTAATCTATTTATCTCATGTTCTCTATGTTTTGCTCGGAGTTTTACAGACTGTTAAAGCCCCCACAGCCCTACCTTTCTTGCAGTGATGCTGGTGCAGAGCTTGCCTTTCAGGTGTTTTACATGAATCATTCTGAGTTAGAAAGCTTGCTGTCAGCTCTTACGGGCTTCCCTCTCTTCCAGATAGAGGAAGAGAGAGAGAGAGAAGAAAGAGGGAGGGAGAGAGAAAGAGACTCAGAAGGGGAAAGATATGTAAAATGAAAGCTCTGGCCAAAGAGAGAGGAAAATCAATGCTCCTATTCACTGGAAAAAAAAAAAAAAATACAGCCAACTGGACTGTTGACAGCAACAAGAGGAAATGTCTAGACACCCATACATTACAATTCACCTTTTCAACACACTGGACAGCACAGTCTCCCCTGGGTGCTTTGCTGAGGATCTCTCATTCTCACTCAGAGCTAAAATATGTTTTTAATAAAATAAGCCCTTCCAAGAAAATAAAAGATTATTTAAGCGTCATCTCTCTTCCATAAATTACTCAGGTTATAACCCTAATATTCCCGTGATTGTTGGAGCAGTGAGACGCTCAGTAAATGACACATATTATTTTGCCAAAATGAGGTCACTGCTACCAAAGTTACAAAATCCATAGTGAATCAGATATGTGGTCAGAGAGCAACCAACCCTCCCCCAACTATTAAAGTTTTGGTGGATACAACATCTTAAAGAGAAAGTCTCCAGAGAACTTAGAACTGTGTCTAAGGCTTTAACTCACTCTGAGCAAACATATGTGCACAAAACAAACTTGATTTGCGTTTACAGGCTGTACTAGAACCTGCAGGTTTTCCCCCTACTGAGGTTTAGTCCAGTAGCCAAACAGTCAGACAAGTTTATTAAACTATAGATTATATGAAACAGGGGACCTTCAAACATCCTTGAAGTAAGACCCAAATAAATATTTCCCTAAGAAGAAATTAACCCATTAATATGGTCTAATGTAAGCCACCCTTGTGCTCTTAGCATTGTCGGGTAAAAGGGAATTCAGTCAACTCTAATATCAGCAGATATTTTAATACTTGGGTGTAAAGCATCCAACAGTTTGTTCTCTTCTAATTGATAGATTCAAGCTGATCTAGTAAGGTGTGAAATATTTCATACATATAATTACCTAATGACTTGGCTGTAAAATTTCATCTCAGACTTGAAACTTGCATATGGAGATGTATTTTGAAATTGGCCTCAAAGTGCATGATCTGTAAATGCTTCTACTTGCAGCTCTACTCTTGTGAGATGATCCCAGTGAATTCATGATCCTATTTAAAGTTTATTTGAAAAGCAGGGGGTTTCAACCCTTTGGGGATGCTTACATGAACGTGACTCACCCAGCTCCCTCAGTGTACCAAAAAGCTTCCTCCTGCACTCCTCCAATTTTTGACTGTCACCTGCTTCCATTAAATATGACAACGAGCATTTAACAGAGCAGGATTTGCACATGTGCTCCTCAAGCTTAATACATAATTGAGCAGTTTGCTCCCTAAAATACTGCCACCTACTTTTTACCCCCGTATTCTCCCATAGCCCCAGACAGAAAGAAGCCATGCTTTTGGGGACACAGACCCCAGCTTCAAAATTCCACAGGCTGTCTTTGGTTGCCAGGGCTCCAGGTCATAGCTTCTAACACACACCTATCAATGACTGGTGATAGATGACTGTCAATGGGTCTCCAGTGTTTCTTTAAAGACACAGTCCCTCATTTCCATTAACAACCCGCCTCAAACCCCAAAAAGAGGCTGAACTGCTGCATTTTTTTTCTCCAACTAGATACTTTTGCTATTCATTTTTTTCTCCCCAAGAATAAGATTTTCAAATCCTTAGCACTGCTTTACCCTTCATTAGAAACACTTCCTTCTGTTCTAATTTCTGGAGGTCATATCACTGCTTAGTTCTATTTTTTCCCCTGTTCTTCCAGCCTTCTTATTACACGTACATATGATCCTGACTGAAATCTACTATAGAAAGGCTTGACCCAAAAACTAAAAAAATTGAGGAGCAGCCATCTGGGGTGAAAAGACAGGGTTTATAGTTGCTCATAGTCAACTTAGATGGTAAAAAAATAACCTCTGTGATGAGCTCTGACTCTTGGGAAGCCTTAATATAGGAAGAAAAACAACTATTTCCCACTGTGACACCAGTAGCTCTGTGGATCACCATGTGAAAACCATCTGCCCAGCTGACTGCTTCCTTCTCCTCTAATTTTACTAAGGTATCTGTTTTTAAGTCATACAAAAACCAACAATATGAGGTGAGAGGGTGAAATGTGATGGTCTTTTAATGCATTTACACTGGACAATTTAATGCTCCTTTCTAGCATTAAAGTCTTCATTGTATCCAGGTACTTCCACTTGGATAACCAAAGCAGAGGGTTTAATTAGGCCACTATATTTAGAATCAGAACCTGCAACACCCCGCTGAATTCAATATTTGTAAAAGCAAGCTTCTGTAAAAGCTAAAATCATTAGAAAAGATTCTGATTTTTTTAAAATTTTTCGTTATGCACCTTCTTAAACACTTCTTAAATTCTTTTGAAACCCAAATATTATAGAGCAAAAACTGTAAAGAAAAATAGATTGCTAAAAAAAAATTAAAAAGCTTAACTGGTTTATTTTCTTTTATTCAAAGAATAGAGATTAAGAAAAAGAAGAGCACAAGGTCTCCAAGTTTTGGAGTAGATGCTAAGAAAGGAGGCATCTAACCAGACTGTTAACATTGCATTAGTAATGTCAGCATCTTGAATAATTTAGCCAGTGACTCTTTAGAGCTCTATGCACCTACACAGAGAACACATGAACATACACATGTTCTTACAAATCTAGAGAAAGATTTATTTACTCCTAATGTATCTTAAATTGTGTACTATGGAGTACTTGTTGATGGTATTACATTCCCGGGTTATATTCTCTTTCTTCTTTTCCGGTTCCAAACAAGCTACAAATAAATACTTTCCAGATTACAGCTTTCAAGAGGGCAATTGATGTAGCTGGCAAATTATGTCTTTACAGTCAGAGCTCACTTATACCACTTGAACCCAGTTCCTATGGACCCCAACTGGTTACTTAGTAGGTTAACACCAGGATTCAAGTGATCTGAATAAGTATATGCTACAAGGGAAAATCATCTCATGAGACAGTTTCTTTATGAAGGCTGCTTTGTGGTACACTAAAAAAATTTAA